>CANSGD010000739.1:0-143223 GCA_947645195.1 Patellifolia procumbens
CTTCATATCTAGAATAATGGCATGAAGCTGACTTAGCGATGACAATATGAGCACCAAACAATGTGGTATCCAAGCAACTGACTCAGCTAAGCACTCTTTCCAGGTTAACCCCAATTTTGAGGAACACGTATAATCCAAACATCGCATCAGTGATTGCATCAATATTTATATTTCCTCCAAAAACCCATATTCCCACTTGATGAATATATCCCAAGAAAAGAAGTTAAACGATGGTTTCTAACAGAAAGAGTGATCAAGCTTCTGCTTCTTGTATATGAGATCATTAAGTAATTAATATATATATATATATATATATATATATATAGCTATTCAGAGTAGCTCAATGAGCTAATAATTACTTAGGGTCAGCTCAAAGAATTCGAGTGTGACCAAGATTGTAGCTCAGCTCCACTTAGGAAACAACTTTTGATCAAGTAAATACGCATCATTTTAAACTTTTAGCAACCACACTTGATAAAAAAAAAAGGAAAAATTGTCAACCTTTTCGCAGTTTGCTATTAATAAGTTAAAATTTGGATAATCTTGAAATAAGTTAAACTTTTGAGGATATTTTCTTTTAACAAGTCAAAATCGGTTACAACTTGTTATTCACCTTTTAAACAGGTAAAAGGGAAACATGTCACTCTTTCATTGGATACTCTTAAAATTGTCACTTTGTTGTTTACAAACTCTTTCCTAATCCCCGCCCCACTAACTTGTAGGTTTCTCCCACCACCCGCTGCCCCCTTTACCCGCCCGTAAAAACTAGCCCATCCCAAAAATCAACACAACCCACCTTGAAACCCAGCCTAACCCCGCCAAAACCCACCCCAGCCTCAAAACCACCACCACCCACCTTGAAACCCTACCAACCCCGCCAAAACACCACCCCGCCGTAGAAAACCACCACGCTCCTCCTTGAAACCCCCAACCCACCGAAACCCCATACCAACCTAGAAACCCGCACCACCCCCTTGAAACCCAATCGAACCATCTTCAGGGGTAATTTTTGTGCTTCATAATCCATAGATGGACTATGGTAATCGGAAGAAACAAGAAAAATTATCAGATGAGAATCTTCACAAAAAATCGATTGTACCCTAAAAAAATCCTGATTCAAATGTGATTTCTGGAATTTTGTTCTAAGCTAATATGAGACACCGACTAATTTTATGCATGATCCGAAGTAATTAGAAAGAAATTAAAGAAAAAAGTGCCTAAGAAATTCATTACCACAGTGAGAAGAAAGAGAATTTACATCTGGAAGCTTTTGTTTGATCGCACATCTGGAATTTGTTGTAATAGAAATGAAAGAAAAGTAGAATAAGAGAGAGAAAAGTTTGACCATTGGTGATTTCAGGCAGAAGGGCGGGGGGGAGGGGTGGGGAAAAGGGGGGGAAAAGGGGTGGGAAGAGGTTTCATTTTATTTAATTAAATATCTATAAATAAAATAAAATTGATATGTTAACCAATAAAAAAGTGAGACACGTGGCACAAGGTTACCTACAACTTCCTATGAAACCAGTTATAGGTCACTTGATTTGTTAAAAGCAAATGCCCTCAAAAGATTAACTTATTCCAGTGTTATCCAAAGTTCAACTTTAATAGTAGACCGTGAAAAGGTTGACTTATTCTTGACAAATTTTCAAATAAACAACAACTGCCCAGAATAAGAAATCTAAACAATACCCTTTGAAAAATGATGCGAGTGTGAATATCCTAAAAATGAGATTTAGACAAAAAAAAATGTGAGCAAAAGAACAATTGGCATCAGTTCTTCAAGGTGAAAAATTAGCATGAATGATAAGGCGACAAAATGAAAGCTTCTTCAAATGCCATGTTTGCTTTTAAAAAATCCAATTCACAATCCCTTTACAAAATTAAATCTAAGATTTCAATAATTGGAAAAATCTGAATAAAGTTTAGAGTTAAAATAAGATAAAGGCGTATAGCATCAATGAATTTCAAATGCAAATCAACTAGTTGACAAATGAAGACTTCTCTTGTGGCCGAAATTTCAAGCAATTAATACAAATAAAAAATCAATTGAACAACCACATTTGGCCCACTCGACAATCTATTCTTCTTCTTCCTTTGTTCTCCAAACAAAATACTGGTACCTGTTGCTCATCAAACAACAACTACCTAGTTATAGTATCTCAATTAATAGGCCACTATACCTATGATATCATTCTAACATGCACATACTCTCCATTATCCTTATGATATCAATTTAACAGATACATCCTGACCACCATCCTATGATATTACAACTGACATGCATATCCTGGCCACTATCCCTATGATATTCTAACATTAGGAGATCTCTCTAGAACTTCCAAACTCCATAAGTTGGCGAGCCATTCATTACGAACCTTATGCTGATCACAAGCGCTAGAAATAAGTGGTAACCTTATAGATGAACACCAATCTGCAGTCTAGACAACTCCACATGCATCCCTGAAATATCTTATCAATACAGTTATTACCATAAAGAAGAAGATTGATATTGTAGTCTACCAGCAAACACAGGTTAAGAAAGCAATTTAAAGACTGCTTCTTCTCTAAGATAAATAATCTTAAATGCATGTGAAAATATGGAATAATCCAGAATATAGATATCGACGATCTTCTCTTTTAATGGCAATAAAATTTAAAAGGGGAACTTGTGGTAAACAATAACGAATAGGGGGATATACCATCGATAAGAAGTATACGTCACTAATATTTGATGGAAATTTCCCTCCATTCTATGGCATTTACCCTGTCCCTATGTATTTCTGGAAAATAAGATCAAATCCTAGGTTGGTTCGATATGCAGGAGAAACACCACAACATTCCCATTACTTCTTTTCTTCATATTTTAGTTTTTAAATTACTTTATGAATTATTTATTTTAAGTTGTTTAAGTTGGTTTTAAACAATGTTGGAGTTTGAATAAGGTTTTGACATTTATTATGGTCTAAGTATTTATTAAAGTATTTATTTTAATGTTTTCCGCTGTAAAATTCTAAGTATGCTGATATGTTTTCACACAGGCGATAATACTTTGATAATTCTCTTGGTTTAGTTGAGAAAATTGTATTATATAAAAGAGAGAATTGTCGGGGTGTTATAGTTGGTATCAGAGCCACGCTCTAAAAGTGACCACCACGGAAGATGAAAAATCGTACACCCTGCCGAAGAGACTCCTTTGGTAGTTTGGTTGGAAGAAGAGGTCGCCAACTTGTTGCATGAAAGAGAAACAATGCTAGTAGAGAAATAATCCGTGAAGAGCTTAGTGCCCTCCAAGTCTGCGTGAGGACACGACAGTAGAGCTCGAGACATAGTTTTGAGTCGTTGGTTGAGAACATAGGATTGTTGGTGCGAGGAGGATCAAGCCGCCCAAGCCCCGGAACTATAGTGGGGTTAGAGATCCGAAGGAAGTTGACAACTTCACTTTCAACATGGAGTATTGCTTCCGAATCTGTAAACTGGATTAAGTAAACATTGTGGCCATGTACTTGGTCGACGATGCTTAAGTGTGGTGATGCACCAAGTACATTGAGATTGACCAAGATAGACACATGGGAGGAGTTCACGAAGGAACTCGTGGTCCAATTCTACCTAGAGAACACTGAGTTCCTATCTAAGGAAAAATTTAGCCTCAAGCATACAGGCTCCATCCGCGACTATGTGAAGGAGGATTTTGAATTCATGCTCGACATAAAAGACATGGCAAAAAAGATCATCTATTCAAGTTTGGTCAATAGGTTGAAAGATTGGGCACAACGAGAGATTTTGCGGCAGAAGGTACAAACTCTATTATCGGCAATATCTGTTGTGTAGAGATAGATGGATTACTTTACAAATGCAAAGACATCGATGCCAAATAAAAGGAAGTAGAGCATCAGTAGAGACTACTCAAAGAGCAACGCAGGGATCATAAGCAAGCTCAAACAATGTCGGGAATAGATTTCGGAGTGGGGTTGATGACTCGCGCAAGAGTGGATCCTCATCCTTCTCCAACAACAAGGGTTATCAGGCTGGGTCTTCAATTGTAAGTAGACCTTCTCTTGCATTGTTTGACGGGGGCTACACAAGTGGTTTGAATGCGGCCACAAAGGGGAAATTGACAACACACAAAGAAATTGTCAACCATGACTGTAGAGCTAAGACCAAACGACAACTTAGATGATGCTGAACACATTGAAGATGAACCAGCAAAGTTGGGTGTCATTCACATGTTGTACGCAATGGGGGAAAAGGCGACTGAGGCCAAACCCAAAGCGACAAATTTGATGTGCGTGGACGTTAGCATCAACATAAGAAAACTCGTGCTATGGTGGACACTAGAGAAACACATAACTTTGTTACTGAACACGAAGCAAGCAGAAAGGGGTTGAAACTCTCTCGATATGGGGGGAAGTCAGAAAGCAGTCAACTTAGCCGCCAAACCGATCCAGAGTGTTTCTAAGAGCGTCATCACGCAGTTAGGAGACTGGAAGGGTCGACCGGATTTTGGAGTAGTCTCCATGAACTACTTGTCCTCAGATTGGGCTTCGTGAGAGCAAGCAAGGCAGTCTCAATGCCACCTTTGGGATCATTATTAGTAGTGGGTGAAGAATCGTGTCTATTGAGATCCTCTCGAACATTATCAATGCAGTTGAGGAAGGGTTTCAAGCGCAACGAACCAACATTCATTGCAACATTGACAAAAAAGAGGAGGAAGTTACTGATAATTTACCCCTCGAAGTGATAAAGCTATTGGCAGAGTTTGAAGATGTCATGGCCAATGAACTTACAAGGGTGATGCCGCCTAGGCGAACTATAGATCATTAAATTGAGTTGTAGCATGGGGCAAAAACTCTTCCTCGAGCTCCATATCAAATTGCACCACCTGAGTTTGATGAGCTAAAAAAGCAATTAATGGAATTGCTAGAAGGAGGATTCTTTTGCCCTATGAAAGCACCTTATGGAGGCACTGTCCTCGTCCAAAAGAAATAAGATGGAAGCTTGCGGTTGCGTATAGACTATCGAGCAACAAATAATGAGACCATCCAGAATCATCATCCCATCGCTCTAATTGCAGACTTGTTTGATCAGTTGGGCGACGTTGTGTACTTCATCAAGCTTGATCTGAGATTGGGGTATCACCACGTTCGTATTGCTGAAGAGGATGAATAAAACACGTCATGTGTGACTAGATATGGATGTTTGAATGGTTGGTCATCCCATTTGGGTTAACATATGCACCAGCAACCTTCTGCACATTAATGAATAAGGTCTTCCGCGAATACCTTGACAAGTTTGTGGTGGTGTACCTAGACGACATCGTAGTGTACATCAAGACGTTGACAGATCACTTGGTCCACTTAGAAAAAGTGTTCGAGAATCTGAAGCGTTGTTTGTGAAGCAGGATAAATACCCATCGCACAAAAGGAAATCAACTTCCTTGGGAATCTAGTGAAAAGAGGAACAATAGTGAAGATGGACCCTAAGAAAGTGCAGGGCATTCATGAACGGTTAGCACCCAAGAACGTTTAGGAACTTCGTTCATTCTTGGGGCTCGCCACTATACAGGCGCTTCATCAAAGGTTACTCGACAACGACTTGCCCGTTCACCGAATTGCTAAAGAAGGAACACAATTGGGTTTGGGGGAGCAGCCTAACAACAAGCCTTCCAGAAACTCAAAGATATTGGGATGCAGGAGCGAGTGTTGGTGCTCCCCGACATCACAAAGACATTTGAAATAGAAACAAATGCTTCAGACTCTGCTTTAGGTGGGTACTCCTTCAAGGAGGCCACCAGTGGCATATAAAAGCAGAAAGTGAAATGGTACAGAGAGAAGTTACATTGCAACACAAGAAAAAGAACTAGTTGCCATCTTCAATTTGTAAGGGGACGGCGACACTATCTATTGGGCTCCAAATTTGTTGTCCGAGCTGCAAGCCACTTCCTAACGCAACCCAACCTTACAAGGAAACAAGATAGGTGTAGGAATCACACGAAGAATTTGATATGAAATTCACCTATAGATTAGGCAATAAGAAACAAGTGGTGGATGCCCTGATTCGTCGTGTTTGACCTTGCAGCTTTCCAGGAAATTACTCCAATGACAACAAGCAGCATGACGATATCAATAGATGACAAGTATGATCCACAAACTGGTTGAAGAGGGGAAGACAAGGAGATTTTGGATAGAGGACAACCTTATCTTCACTTAAGGCAATGGATCGTTCATCCTAAAAGGCGGAGGACTTCGCAAGATGGTCTTGAAGGAGTGTCATGATACATTGTGTGTAATCCCCCGTAATTTTATGAATTTGATAAATATATTTAAAGTGTATTTATAATCATTTTCATATTTATTTCATTATATTATTTAAGTGTTGACTATTTGAAACTCAAACGATTGTTTAAACCTTTTAAATACATTAGTATTTATTGGGATGGACTTTTAAATATTGAATATTTATTAAATATTTTGGGTTGTGTTTAAATAAATTTTAATATTGGGTTGAGGAGCCCAAACCTTTTACTTAGGGTTGGATATCAACCTAAGCCCAAACCTAAGCCTAACCTAATTGCCTTAGGTTTTAGGCAAACCTATAAATACCCCCAAACCCCAAGTTTGCACACTTTTATTTTCTCTCTTTTTCCTCTCCTCAAAATCGGCGCCCTTCCTTTCTTTCTCTTCTTCTCGTTTTGTGTGCGCCGGCCACCAACACACACCTCATCCGTTTGTGCTTCCGGCGAGCCACCACTACCACTCGCCCCTTTTTCCCTTCGCCTTGCGTGTGCTGCCGCTAGCACACACACACCCTCACTCACTCACTCCCGCCAGCAGCGACGCGCAGCAGCCAGCCACGCGTGACTGCCACGAGCCGCCAGCCACCGCCTAGCCACGCGCCTCCTCGCACGTGTTTTCCTCTTTGTTTCCGATTTTCTATGGTTTCTTTTGGTTATTTCTTATCCCTTATCCTCTATTTAATGTTTAATTATAGTTTTAATATTAAAGTTATGATTTTTATGAGTTTTAATATGTTTTATAAATAAAGTTGGAAACTTTATTGTTTAAGTAATTAAAAATCTGATTTTATTAATTATAAATTGGAGTTATAACAATTTCAGATTTATTAGTTTATATTTAAAGTTGGTTTTAAGTATAAAAGTGATGGTTTTTAAGCTTTTTAAGCCTAGACTTATAGTATTATATTAAAGGTTGCTAAAGGTTGAAACTTTAATGTTTTTAAAGTATTTTAAAATGAGTTTTGAAGATTTTTGAAATAAATTATATTGTTGTGAATTAATTAGGATATTAATTCATTATTGTGTTACTATTTTGGTAGGCGGAGAATTTACTTTAGGCGACTTCTAGTGTTTTAAAGTGGCCTCTCATTCCGTCTACATTTAGGCGACTTCTAGTGTTTTAAAGTGGCCTCTCATTCCGTCTACACAAGGTACGTACATGTCCTTATGTGTTAGACTAGTATCATATCCTAAGGATATGATTATTAATAGTATCATGCATAGGGAACCCTTTCATGGTTCATACGTGGTTTGATATTGGAATTACGTGTTGTTGAGCATGCTAATTGCCGATGATATTTATTACATGATTGAATGGATGTTTGATCCAAGCATGTTTAGGAAGGGAAGTTTATTTATAAATTTGTATGAAGGGTTTATATATACGTTTATGGATTTTTGGTATTGCTTCCCTTAATGGATATTTTATCACTTCTTAAAGGCCGAGGACTTTGTGGGTAAGTTGGACTATTATTGTTATTACTTCCTCCGTTTTTTTTTTAACCGCTACACTTCTCATTTCACGGACTCCTAGGCAAAACTTTGGTGAGTGAGTAAAAGTGTGTAAGAAAAAGTGGTAGGAGAGAGATAGAGAGAAAAAGTTACTAATAAGGGAAAAAAGGAGAAGTGTAGCCATTAATTTTAAACTTCCTAGAAAGGAAAGTGTAGCGATTAAAAAAACGGAGGAAGTATTATTTACTACTTTGCAAAGATCGAGGGCTTTGTATGGTATGTATATTTATTGCCTTTGGACATTCCATTGTTGATTTAAGTCAACAAATAAATTGACAATTAATTCTTGGTCAATTGGAATTGTTTGATCACGTTATTTAATCCTAAGATAAAAGTGGAATATTTGTTGTATCCATGTTATGTGTTGGTTTTCTTGTTAGAGTCCAACATTAAATAACATATTAACACTTAAAGTGGAAAGAGAATAGAAACAACTTTAGACTTGTGCACTACTGAAGTTTTGGACTAGTATGAGTTGGAGTACATGGTGGTAGCTCATGGCTTTTCTTGCGGTCGGATTGATCATCGTGCCCTATTTTATTTTAAAAGGTTCCTCGATATCGTTGGTCAAGGGATTACGGAGTCGCGCCCGTAGTTCGTCTTCTGTATTGAAGGCTGGATTTGGTTAGACAACTCGATCCATTGACTATTCAATTTATTAAATGAGTTATCATGTTGTATGTTTTGTAAAGTCAAGTCTTATCTTATGAGTTAAGTTTTAAAGTATTATTATTGATCATGTTTTATTGCTTAGTGGTATCATGTTAGGTTTTATGTTTTTGTATTATCATGTATGTACTCAGCTTTGTTGATTACAAGCTTTTTTGTGTCTCGATCATGGCTGTGCATATTGATCCTGTGATGATCCTTTATTGGCGAGCAGTCTTCAAAAAAATAATTGCCTGCAGGTTTGAAGCTATGATGCATCATCATTTTTACTCATTTGGGATTTGGGAGGCACCGATGAGAGATCATTTTCTCACTTTTGTTGTTTCTTATATTTATATTACTTTCTTTAAGTTATTTTATGGGTTATTTATTTTAAGTTCTCTAAGTTGGTTTTAAATTACTTTCGAGGTTTGGATTATGTTTGACAGTTATTATGGTTTAAGTATTTAATAAATTTTTAATTAATGTTTTTCCGCTCCAAAACTTTGAGTAAGCCGATACGTTATCACACGGGCGATAATGCCTTGATAATTCTCTATTTTAATTGGGAAAATATATGTTTCATAAAGAGAGAATTGTCGGGGTGTTACATTGTGGGCTGGACATCCTGGTTGGAAACGAACCTTTAGTTTGCTCTCTCAAAGTCACTATTGGCTCGGAATGAAAGAAGATGTGATGACTTACACCAGAACCTGCTTAATTGATATGCAAATATGACAAAGTGGACAAGCAAAAGCCTGGGGGTTACTTGAACCACTTTCCGTCCCTACTCGGCCGTGGGAGAGTCTATCGATAGACTTCATTGGCGCCTTTTCAAAAGTTGAACAGTTCTCAGCAATTATGGTGGCGGTGGATCGATTTTCTTAATATGCCACTTTCATCCCCATGCAGAAAACATGTGGTGCCGAAGATACTATTTACTTGTTCTTCAAGCATATATTGAAGCATTGAGGTTTGCCGAGAAGCATTATGAGTGATCGAGATGCCAGGTTCACCAGCATCTTCTGGCAAGAATTATTTCAAATGATGGGCTCCAATCTAAACATGTCTTCAAGCCATCATCCCCAATCAGATGGGCAAACAGAAAGATCTAATAGCCTCTTGGAAGAATATCTACATCACTTTGTGAGTCCAAACCAAAAAGACTAGGTCAGATTGCTTGATGTAACGAACATGTTTCAACGCACAAAAGAGTTCTACTTCCAACAAGAGTTGGTTCGAGCTGATCACGGGTCAATAACCCCTCTTACCTCACACAATGGAGGAGTGGAGGATAGAAGAAGTCGACAAGCTCTAGAGTTCACGAGAGAGTGGGAACAAAACACAGAGATTGCTCATGCCTATCTGGAAAAGGCATCGAAGCACATGAATAAGTGGGCGGATAAGAACAGGAGACCAATAGAGTATATGCGGTGATGGTCAAGCCTCTCCCCGAGCAACTGAAATTCTTAAGGGGTAGAACAAAAGACTCATCAGAAAATATGAAGGCCCCGTTCGTGTCACCAAGCAAATTGGGAAGACTGTATACAAGCTAGATCCTCCAACATGGATAAAGATTCACCCGGTCTTTCACGTCACCCGCCTCAAGGCATATCATCCAAACACTGCAACACGCAACAATAGCCACCACGCCAACGTAAGAATCAGACTGTCAACCACGACATTAACTAAAGAGTAGAGCCAAACTTATCTATGCACTTTGCTTTATTTTATAAGTCGATAAGGTCGTCGACACCTTTAGTAGGGGAGGATGTTATAATCCAACCATCCTTTACTTGTACTTTATTTATGTAATACTTTTTAGTACTTTAGTTTATGTTCTAGTACTTTTTTTTTTTAGAAGGAAAGAAAATAAGTTATCCCCTGAGATAGGAGAAATCTAACTCATCCTTGAGGATGAGAAGAGGAAGCCCGGGAGGAAGAGTTGACGTATCCCACACCCCTTCTTGGAGATGACCCCAATTTGCAAGAAGATATGTCGCCTTGTTACCCTCCCGATAGCAATGTGACACTGAGAACGAGGTTACTCTGTTGAAATCCCGCTCTGCATCACAAACAAGGTTGTTAATGTCCCACGGAATTTGCCAAATCCTTTTAATAGAGTTGATAATTGCTAGATTATCGCCCTCTATGAGAAAATCATCTAGACCTAGGGAACAGGCATGTCTGATACCTTCCCTAAGGCCCATCGCCTCTGCAAAAAGAATCGAGGAATTAGGGGGGAGGGACTTGGCACCAGCTAGGATGAGAGAGCCTTTATCATCCCGGATGATAAAGCCGCAGGATGACTTGCCGTTACTGAGTTTTGAACCATCAAAGGTGATCTTGGAAGAGCCAGGAGGGGGAGGGGACCAAGCTACATTGAGAGGGCGAGAGATAGAGGCAGAATTAGCTACCTTAGTAGGAGGAACTATCCCGTCCAAGTTCTCGGGGATGAACCAATTCTTGCAGCAGTTTCTGATTGGGATTATCGTTCTGGGCAATGTTGACTGGTTCATTGTTGTAGCAAACTTTGGTTTTTTGGAGCCAAATGAACCACCAGAAAATAACCAAGAGTTGAATGTCCTTAGTGTCTAGATAGGATCTGACAGCGTTTATGAAGTCACAACCTGAGTAGAGAGATAGAAGAGAGGGATGAAGAGTAGGCCAATTGAAATCTTTTGTCAGACAATTCAATGTATCTACCGTAAAAGGGCATCTCAGGAAGAGGTGGTTTTAGACCTTCCGTGTGATGATTACTGAAAACACAAGGAAGAGGGACTGCCACGTGACTTTGGTAGAGTCGTTCTTTTGTTGGAAGTCCATCATTACAAATTTTCCAGAGAAAGTTTTTGCCTTTAAGAGGAATATTCAATTTCCAGATCCACCGGAAGGAACATTTAACAATATTTTTTGGAGTGAAACCTTGGATAAGGAGTGCTGCCAATTTTGTGGTGAAACAACCATTAGGGGGTCAGACGCCAGAATAGACGGTCTTCAAGGTCATTCGAAGGAAAAATCTTTAGAATGGACTCCACTAACGGAGGAGGGAGAGCGAGCTTGTGAAGGTCCCATGCCTTTTTCTCTTCTAAGAAGTCACACACTAGTGAGTCGATTTGGGATAGACGGTACTAGATCCGAGAGAGGGAAGGGGAACACCCAATTATCTGACCAGAATTTAATAGTTTCGTCGTTGCCAATTTGCCATTGGAGACCTTTAGCAAAAGTATCTCTATTCTTCAAGAGGTTCTTCCATTGCCAAGACATGTTAGTCGATGGTGTATAGGACAACAAGTTATTATTTTTTAAGTACTTCCTTTTTACTAGTTTGACCCAATAGTTATCCAGTTCATTTAGAATTCTCCAAAGAAGCTTCAGCTGCATTGCTTTATTGTTTCTCGACCTTTCTTAGGCCTAAACCACCTAGAAATTTGGGTCTACAAATTTTATCCCATCCAATTAGATTAGGGTTCTTCGATTCAGGTTTCTTGTTCCAGAAGAAATTACAGCAAATTTTATCTAGGTTGGAATGAATTTTAGCCAGGAGGGAGAAGCTTTGCATTTGGTGGTTAGCCTTTGAGGCGAGAGTTGATTGAATGAGAATTGTTCGGCCAGCTTGGGGCAGAGAGTTTGCTTTCGATTTAGCTAATTGGTTGTTGGCAGAAATGTGAAGTTGTTAAACGAATTAGGGGTTACCCTTCTCTCTAGAATAGGGCATCCCAGATAAGTTCCTAAGTGTCAACATTCTTCATTTGGAGGATGCCTTTGAAAATTTGAATTTGATCCACTGACACATTAGAGGTACATTGGAAAGCTGATTTATGGAAGTTAACAATTAGTCCCGACATTTTACAATACTTATTAAGTATGCTTTTGATTAGTTGACAGCTCTCAGGGCAGGCCTTTGCAAAGATCATGGTATCATCTGCAAAAGGGAGGAATGGGATAAGCATTTTCGATCGTCCAGGGGATACTCCAAGAAGTTTGTCCCTTCCTAGACCCTCAAAAGAAAGTTGTCTAGTGAGAAGTTCGACACCAAGGATGAAAAGATAAGGGGAAAGGGGATCGCCTTGGAGGATACCTGTCAAAGGAAAGAATTGGTCGGTGGGATGGCCGTTAAACAGAATGGAGAATGAAGTGGTTGTGACACATTCTTTAATCCAGTTCACCCATTTTGGACAGAAACCTAGGCATTCCGGGGTGGAAAAAAGATAAGACCATTCTAGTCGATCGTAGGATTTCTCCATATCAAGCTTAATAGCAATCCAACCCGTTTGGCCAACTTTGTTTTTGAAGGAATGGAAAATTTCATGGGCTTTTAGGACGTTGTCTTGAATAAGGCGATCTAAGGTGAAAGCTCCTTGAAAAGGATGAATGATTTTTCCTAGAACTATTTTCAATCTATTTACCAGAATTTTGGAGATAATTTTATATGCAGTTTATCATAAACTAATGGGACGGAAATTATTAGCACAAGATGGGTTATCATTTTTGGGATCAGTGCTATGAAGGTATGGTTAATTTCCTTTAGAAGCTTACTCGAGTGCAAAAAAAGCTTTAATAGCTCGGATAATAGAATTTCCTACTATTTTCCAATATTTTTAAAGAAGGTAGGAAGACCATTTGGGCCCGGGGATTTATCTGGGTGGAGTTGAAATGTCGCTTCGTATATTTCCAATTCCGTTACTTGAGCAGTTAAAGCCTGATTATCTTCTGGAGAGATGATGGATTCTAGTAGGTTCAAATCCTCTGCAATGTTAGAATTACAACTAGGGTTGGAAGTAAAACGGTTTAAAAAATACTCTTTAATGAGGTTGGAGATTTGGTTAGCATCTTTAGCTATAGTGCCATTATGTGAGACATACTGTTTGATGTAATTTTTGTTTTTTCTGATTGTGGCCGAACTATGAAAGAATTTTGTGTTTTGATCACCCAAGTTAAGTTTTCTCAATCTACAACGTTGTTGCTAGTAAGTATTAGTAAAGGAAGTTGTCGTTTCTTTAGTAGTCTATCGTATTTTTATTTTGTTTTTAAGTCATAACTATTTGAGATAATTTGGTTCTAAATTGGGATAAGTTGATTTCCACTAATTGGAGCCGTTTAAAAATGTTTCCACACTTATTCTTGTTCCATTCCTTTGCTTTTGTTTTTAGCAATTTTTTCATCAGGCAATACATATTGGAACCCACTAATCTAGAGTTCCACGATTTAGCTACAAGTTTGTCAAAATCTTGATGAAGCATCCACATTTTCTCTAATCTGAACGGGATTGCTTTATTAATGCTCTCATTAAGAGAACTAATTTTAATTTGGCAATGGTCAGAAGACGTAAAGATATTGTGGGTTATATTGGCACTTGGGAATCTATTTAGAAAATTAGAGGAGACCATAATTCTATCCAATCTTTCAAGAGTATTATCTACACCGTATCTTTTTTTCCTCCAAGTATAAATTTGTCCTACTATATTTAAGTCTACACAATTAAGTGTATTTTCACCAAGCTTGGCTTGGTCTAGTGGTAAAGGTTTGATCTCATGACTTGAAGGTCGGCATTTGGGGGTGGGGATTCCCTTACCATTCCCCCCTACTCTCAAATGTCGGGGCCCACAAACACCAGATCAAGAAATTGTGTTAGTTGAGATCTGGCCAGGGGTCCACCACATTACCTAAAAAAAACAATTAAGTGTATTTTCAATAAGATTCATTCTATTGAAAGTATTTAGGGAAGGGGTTACTCCACCAAGCTTTTCTTTTGGATTCCCAATTTCATTAAAGTCACCAATAAGAATGTACATGTGCTCAAGGGAGAGGGCAAACTGAAATACTTCATTCCATAAACTTTCTTTATGTTCTAATCTAGGAGGTGCATAAACAAAAATAATTATAATAGTGGCATTCTCATTCAATAATTTCATAGAACAATCTATGAATCTTGACGATTTGTACATAATGGAGAGTGAGAAAGGAGCTACTACATTGTCCTTCCACAAAAGCCATAATCCACCTGCTAAATCTTGAGTAGGAACGAAATCAAAATAGCTAAGTACATCATTAGAGGAGGGAGGAGTTTGACATTTAGTTTCACATAATGCCATAATACAAACATTTATACTACAATAGTCATTCACTTCTAAAAAGGCATTTTTTTCTTTTGCAACCCCTAATATTCCAAAAAGCTGCCGACATTGGACTATTAATCAAGAAAGGATTAGTTTCTTGACCTCTTTAGAGAGGTAGAGGTTGTGTCCTCTTCACCACCATCAATTTTCCTCTTAGAAGCCTCGGACGGGAGAGTGGCAAATGATTCGGCTGGCTGCTCAACTTCCAGATTTTCAATGTGCCTGATGATTGAATTGTCAGACTGAATAGAGTGGAACGAATTGTCAGGCAATTGGAGTGACTAGTGTTGAAACTAGAGTCTTCCAACAAAAGGGCAACATGTTTTTCAAACTCATTTTCTTGCAATGAGTCCAGTTTGTCCTCAATATCATCATAGCAATCAGAAGGATAAATCATTTGGAGAGGCACATCATTAATCATAGTAAGTAGGGGCTAGAGGAAGGAGCAACGTCAGCCAAAAGATTGCCCTCCCCTCCAGCAATATAAGGAATGGACTGAACATCAGAAACTTTAAAGTAATTTTCCTCATCACTAGAGGGTCCAATGTCAACATTACGTGCAGGAATAGAAATTCTTAAAGGTCCAATGTCAACATTACGTGCAGGAATAGAAATTCTTAAAGGCCCAATGTCAACATTACCTCTAGCTTTCGGTGGAACTATCATCCAGCCATCACTTGGCAAAAAAGAAGCAAAATTATTATCATACATGTCTGAATGGCTGCCTCCCTGGCTGGGGAGGTAGCAGGGACATTACTAGAACCACAATTAGTAGAATTGAACTTAACAGAAACAGCAGGGGCTTTCCCTTTATCAAACGAAGAAAAATGAGTTTTATCAAGACCAAAAGAACTATGAATAGAGGGCTGATTCACTCTAGGCTTGGCGTGAACAATGTAAGCTGACTGAGCTGGTTATTCACTAGGGACTTGCCTAGAGGGAGAAGCATTAGACTTTCCTTTCCAATAACAGTATTTTGGGGCTTTTTCAAGAACAATTTTAACCTCTTTAGGTGGGGTGTTAAGAAGGGGACACTTATCAATAGAATGATTATCCTTCCCCCCAAAATGCACAGCCCTCAGAAAAATCCTCAAACCAAATAAGATAACCAAAGGTTTTTCCCCCATTTCTTACAATTTCAGCATAAGTCTTTTATGGTTCTAATATGTTAACAGTAATGCAAGCTTTGACAAACTTAATTTTACTTCTTAACAGAGAACGTTGGTCAAGTTTTACGAACTTACCGATTTGATTAGTTTCAATGAGACTAGCAATAGATTGAGGATTGATCAATTCAACAGGGAACCTGGGGATACAAATCCGTAAATTGACTTGTTCAATTTCCTCTCAAAAGGATTGAATAGTGGCCTCCAAGGTAGGAGGACGAAGAGTTCACCTTGAACATGCCATGGTCTTTAAGACCAAATAAGCTGCAATTCAGAGGGATTAGCAAAGCGAAGTAAAATCCAATGATTTCCCATTTCGATATAAGCAATGTCACCTTTAACCATTTTCCAATCAGATGTAGTTCTTGCAACAATAGTTCGTACATCAAGAGGGTCACCCAGAATTTTACCAAAAAGACAGACTTTAGAGAGTTCGTCAATGGCTTGTTGCACTTGGGGGAGATTATCAAGTGGGGTCTGATCATTCACAGGCATATTGCAATGAGGGACAAAGGGAGGGGGATTAACAGAAAGAGGCTTTCGGGTGGAGTCATCATCAGAGCTTGAGGCCTCATGGTGACTCCACATTTTCTAGCTAATCCATTAAGGATATCATCTTTAAAAGATTTATTAGCAGACATGGATTCTTTAGTATAAAGCCAGAACTTAAACCAGAAAATTAGCAATGAATGAGAAGAGGAATAAGGAAAAGGTCTGGGAATAAAACTTACCCAAGTGTTCTTTATATAGTGGTGAGAGATACCAGTAGAAGTAGTAGATCTCACTGTATTTTGATAAGGATTTGGCTTTCCTAGAAGTTATCTAACAAAGTTGACTCTTTGACTATCTTCGTCTGAAAAAAGAGGAGGCCTGGCAGGATATAGGTGATTATGAGTCCAGTAGGCAAGGTGAACATAGGAAGGAGAGTCGATTGACCAATCACTCGCCCTCCAAGAGATAGAAATCGGAAATGGGTCAGGACCATTTCGCACGCTTGACCCCTTTCGCCACCCTAGATGAGCTAGGTTGATAGCCGCGCCAAACTGTGGGTATCTCCAGCTTTTGAAAGCACGAACCTTCTAATCACTATCTTTGTCTTTGAGAGGTTGAGAGCACCGAAGTTGCAGAGGGAAGCTAAGTTCGCTGAATTGTTAACCACACGGCCTATTCGTATACCATAATTAGATTTAATGCTAGTCGAAGCTAATGGGAGAAACGCACGGTGGATCTTTCGATTAGTGAAGTCCAGCCCTTTTCAGATTAATACGGAAGATCTAATCGCAAATTGGTGTTGATTTGGAGGGATTAGAATTGACTGAACACCAAAAAAGTCTGGAAAAACACTTACTTTTTGTTGAGATTGTGACAATTCAGGATGTGTAGGATAAAGGGCTATATACCATGGATGACATTGTAGACTGAAAAGTAAGATCCTCGGGAGAAGGTTTGTGCTCTGTCGGCGAATGGAGCTGTCTTTTAGGGTTTCTCAAAGTTTATTTTTCTTTTTCTCTCTTTCTCTCACTAGTTTTCTCTCTCATCTTTTTCTATTCATAACTGATATTTGCTTCTAGTAGTTTTGTATAAACTTAAATTTCCATTATTGAGTTACTGTAAAACTAGTTGTTCACTTGAAATACTTCTTCCGTTTCTTTTTAATTGCAATAATTGCCAAAAATGAAAATATCAAGTTAATTGCAACAAATGTTTTCTTTCCTTTTTTACAAGTCATTTCTCTCTATCTCTCTCTTTATCACATGCCCTACTTTCTCTCTCCATTCCTTTCACACTCACACCAAAATTTTGCCTAGGAGTCCACCCACTTGAGTTTGTTGCAATTAAAAAGAAACGGAGGAAGTATATACTATCTCACCTTTAAGCCTCTTTAGGGGATATGATGAATGAAATGTTTCTTCACTACCTATTGTATGCCACCTCATGTTTTAAAGCATTCCTCCCAATCTCATGTAACAAGAACTTTCGTCGTTGGCCTGTTCGTGCCCGCCAAGCACAAACGAGCACCCCGATCAACCTTCGTCCCTTCGCTCTTGTCGCCAACTGGCAAGCGTGCCCTTCAGTTACATTGTTACAAGAGCCCTCACGAGCTCCATTGTCCTGTCCCATAGAAGACTTACGCCCTTGCCCCCAGATAAGGAGCGTGCCACATGTCCCGAGCGCCCAAACTCTCAAACCATGACACAAAGGCTAATCTTACACGGATGTCAGAACAGAGGAAGTACTTGTTATTCCAAAGCAACTTAAACTCACGGGTTGTCATAACTCCAATGATTTAGCATATTTTGGAATCAAGGCTAAGGATGTTCTTTTCTCCTCATCTTACATACTTCCATTATGGAGATCTATAACTAGAAAAGAAATTTTAGGTTTCCGGGTTATTATATCTTTTTAGCGCAATAACTATTAAATGGACATCGGAAAACTTCCCAGAAAATATACTAACATTCTGAATCATACAAGCATTTGACCAAGGTAACTAATTCTAGATTCAACGGTAAACAAGAGTTTGTAGTAAGCTTGCTCATTCATGGTGATTCTCATTTCCCACTAGATATACATCAATTTCAGAATAATATTAAAGCATGAAACGAGACAAGCTACTTTTTGAGTTATGGTGTAACAGTTTATGTGCTGAAAACTAGACTTCCTTAGGAAGGTCTCTTTGAAGAACAGAGTTAACAAGAAACGAATCCAATATGATCTGCAATGTGAAAAAAAGTTCCATAAGCTGGGAACTAGCAGAGCCAAAACCAGGAGTTAAGTGAGTGAGAGAAAATGCTACGTAACCTGATTTAGATGTGCTGCAACACAGGGGAGAATCAGCAAACCAGGAGCACCCATTGCACCACCAAGCTGATCTACAACTGCTACCATGACAGGTAGGGTTTTCTGCCAACCGAAAACAAACCACAATATCAAACTTAATCACAAAGAACATGCTTAAGATATCCATGAAACCTGAATCTTGAGGATATATTGCCTCATTTTCAATTATCAGACACTTCAGCTTCAGACTGAAATTCCTCAAAACATTAAGTTAATGATCATCCCCAATTCTAAATGAATCTAAAAGGAAGAAAAATCACCTGACTCCCAACTAAAAGCAGGGCAATGGCATTTTGTCTATTGGAGAAGACAGACTTGCTACCACCAGAGACAGATGATATGATCTTTATGGCAAGAGCATTAAAAGCTAACAGTATGAAGTGCAGGAGACTGCAACACAAGCAGATAATGGACAGTAAGTTTTTGTTCCATGATGAAGCAGCCAGAAAGAAGCTCGCTACACCGGTTAAATACTTTTTTCTCAATTTGTGTAAGGTACACGAAAGCCCCCTCTGAAAGCATCACAATTCAACCCCCTCGCAACCTTCCCTCAGGGTTCAAAGTTGATGCAGGGACATTATTCTGGTATATGGGTTGGCCCCCAACTGTTCTAAAAGTTGATAATCTCACACAAGCAAACCAGAAATTCTTCAAACAAGACTATGATTGATAATATAGATATCTGTCTGTGCCTGAATTATGATAATTATTATAAGGGACTACTGATTTTGTAAGATTCTATTAATACACAGTATTGATGTACCTTGTGAGCTTTCATTTTGCGAGGTAATCATCGTGGCTTATATATGCGATTCCAAGTGATTTGTACAATAATTTATCAGCAGAATACAACAGAAGACTGCAGGGCTGAACACCTTTTAGCGCATGATGGCGTTATGATTCTCAACCCATCATATGATCAAAAACTACTGGGGTGAAAAGAAATTCATGAAATAAAATCGACAGCTGATAACAGATGAATAAAACCTTAAAGATTGCAACATCCTGATATTTCCGATTCATGGCAACAGTGAGATGACTGGCCTACCGCCTACCAACTATGTTAATCTATGCTCAACTTCAATCTATTTCAGCATCTTGTCCATCAACTTTATCATGGCAAAAGATCTTACAAGGCTGACACAGTTCTTTAAGAATCTTTATGTATTAAGGAATGCTAGCCTTGTGCTTATATTAAGAGTCCATGTTCCGGTTTCTTAATAAAGTTAAGTGATGACTGATGAGGAATGCCTCGCTCATAACCGGTGTGAGCCTATTAATGTTGATTATCACTTTCTTGATTGTGTTTTCGAAAACTCTGGGTGTACATTCATGTCAAAATAAAGGCACAACTGATTGTATATAACTATATATCAACATTGAAACGACGAAAACAACGTTCAGATTACATACAGTATATGTTTTTATTTTAATGCAGTCCATATACTCCCTCGTCCCAGAAAGCTCTATACACTTTCCTTTTCCATCCGTCCTAGAAAACTCTATACACTTCTATTCTTAGACATGGCCCACTACTACTTTATTCTTTTGACTTTTCACTCATCACCCACTACTCTCTCACATCCAAATAATATAATACCCCACTAACTCATATCACATCTATCTTTTTTGATAAAATACAACTGAAAATCAAACAACAACTTATCATCTAAAATTACGTACCCGATCAAGTGTATAAAGCTTTCTGGGACGGATGGAGTAATTTCTTCTCTTTTTAGTTAACTCATTTCTTTATAAGAGGAAAAAAGAATGAAAAAGGTTGTCATTTCTTGTTCCCTTGGTTAATTGAAATAGAAAGACGTTGAATAAGTGTTTGAAAAATCATGTGAGTATACAAGTCAACTAAAATAATACATTGAAAAAGGAATGCAAATCATCTAATAAGAAATGGAGAAGGTATTATACAACCAAACTTGTTGAATAATCAAGTAGGTCGAACAAAAAAGTATCAGCAAAAGAAAACGCATTACAAATTCTTTTCACTTTTGGGAAAAACATAAAGGACAACCGGAACTTATATATCCCTATTTCCCTTGGCTCTCACTCTCGCTCCCTCTCTCTCTTGGCATGATAAAATAATAATAGTTATCGCAGAGTAGTTAAGTTCATATACTTTTACATATACTACTTCAAGTGGCCCCCCTATTTTTATATACAATAACATGTGTTTCATATACTATTACATATTGTAAAGTAGTTATTAGCATATATTTCCCCCTCTCTTCATCCCCGTGCCTCTCTTTCTCTCTCCCTCTCCGTTGTCATTGTCAATCATAAGATCGTAAATGAAAGTAATTGCATTCACCTAATCCACATGAAATTCAACCAACCACAGCCAAGTCATCAAAGGCCAGCAGTAAGTCATGGAATAAGAACAACGCATTTAGAAGAAGGTAAATCATTTTGTTTCACTTACGCTCCAAGGCCTATAGCTAAAAGGAATCCTGTAGGACTGACCATCAATAGCAGCGACCTTGATTTGCTAATTTGTATCCAAGGAACCTGATACCATTGCGAGAAAACATCATAGACATAAAATCAATAAATAGTCATAATAGGAATTAGGAACCTGCCTGTGCTTCTAACTTAATGAACTAACAGAAAAATCTGTGAATTAACTACAACAGCTATAATCCAAAAAGTACTGTTCAAATGCATTTCATGCGCAAGGCAGACAACTAATTGTAATGACAAAAAATAAAGCTGGCAGTAACTATTGACAAACACTGGAAAAAAGTAAATGTATCTGAAACTGGAATTAATTTGGATTGGTATTGGTATTCCAACATTAGGCTTTATAATTTTAGCAAAAAAAAGTTGATGGTAACGAAGAAGTTCCTTTGAAATGTTAGCATAGTACAGATTTCAACATACATACAAAACTTTTGAAACTGGAGAAGAAATTTCGTTAAAACGCATCGCCAATGAATAGATTTCAAACAAACAGATAATTTGTTTTTGCTACGTTGCCTCTAACACTTTGAACCCCTTCTCTCTCTTTTTCCTGCATTGGGGATGGAAATCGATTTGGAACTTTGGTCTTTGAATAAATTGTTTGCGCTTTAAGGCTTAAAATTTCTTGCTAGCAATTTTCAATCTTTCGACATTTGATTGATTTTGATTGATAACTCATTGCCTTTGACGTAATATTTTCAATTTGGGGCTGTTTACAGAGTATATTTTAGCTAAATTGTTTGTTCTTATTTTTATTACCAAATATAATGTTCCTCTGCATAAACTTCAATCTTTAGATATTTGTTTGTGAGTATTAAAATGGGGCTATTAGGAGACAAACTAGATTGTCGTATCAAGTTATGATAGATAGAGTAGGAGGCTACCTGAGTGTCTACCACAGAACTACTAGTAAGGGAATTATAGGCGCAAGGTAATTTTAATGCCCATCCACTATAGAAATCCTGTTACGTAAAGTGCTTTCACGTGTTTAAGCATGTAGCATTGGATTAGCAATATATAAATATGGTTGCAAGAATTATGAATTAGTCGCTCATCTTCATTATCGTAAATATTATTATCTACTTTATTTTGCAAATCATTGTATTTCTTATTAAGGCATTGGTTACTAATAAACAGTTGAACTGAATTGAAAGATACTGAAACGAACTGAAAAAACTGTAAGTAAACTGAAACACGGGAGTAAAACTGAACTGAATTAACTAAAGATAAGCTTGGCAGAACAGGCCCTAAGGATGGATTAAACAATTGATGGCATTTGATTATTGGGAAGAATTTGCGATAAACATGAATGTACTTCTTTTGAGAGAAAACGTGAATGTACTTTTAATGAAATTAATTGTGACGAACCATGCTTTCTAATTGCTTGACTTTGTTTAATTTGACTTTATAATTGGCCTTTCGTACTACACTAATAACATAAAGTGGAAGTTAAGAGGAGAATGAAACATGGGCATGGGACAGGTGTTGCTGACTTAGTTTCGTGTGATCACAACGCTATTAGCATGTGCGAATAGTTTGGTTTTTTAATCTTTTAATTATTGTTTCCTCCTAGTTGTATACCTAGTAGTGCGTGGATTAGGAGATCATTAGTATATTAGTGACACCCACAAAGGGAAAATAGTGTTTAATGGGGTTTGTTTTGTTCATTGTCTATAATTATTATAAGGTGGTTATTACGGGCAAGGGTTCTCTTTCCCATCATCAATTAACTAAAAGGCTGTACACGAAGACGTGAGAACACACTAATAGGGTTTATTAATTAGTTCCATATGCATTTATCATATTTACTATGGTAACAAACTAATAGGATTAATTAATTACTTTTGTTTTTTGTGTTCATTATAGAATTTCCCTAAGCAGCCAACATCTTTTAACTCCTTTAGAGCATATGGCAATGGATAGGGTATGGACAGGGTCTAGGTAGACCTTCACTACGATTAGTAGTGAACCTAGTTTCGTGAAATCATTAGGCTATTAGCATGTGTGGGCACTCCTGCTTTTTTCCTCCTAGTTGTGGACTTAGTAGTACATGAACTCTAGAGATCATTAGATTATTAATTAGTGACAACGTGTGCTGACAAAGGGGAAAATTGTGAAGTGCTCTCTGGTCATAGTCCACAATTTATATGTATAGCTCGTTATTGAGAGAGGCCAAGTTCTCTTTCCCTTATCAATTAACTAAAAGGTTACACATGTTGACGTGATAACAAAATAGTGGGATTTATTAGTCTGTTTCATGTGTGTTTATTGTGGTACTTGCCTAGTAGCCAACATAACATTTACTCACTCCTTAACCACATGCTTGTGCATCAACTAAGGTCCCACCATGCACCAAGCCAACGTTTGGGGTCCACCATTGCGTTGCAAACCATGGCTTTGACACCAATTGTGGACCATATTACACTAGGGAGGAAAGGCAACCCGTACACAAGTCAAGTGAGATCCCATCCTAAAGCCATATGACATTCGGAGTACTACCCCAACAACCTTATGTTTGTCAACTTCCTATCAACTATTTCATGTGGGACAGAGACGCATGGAATTCCCAATAGTTACAAAGTGTTGCACAGGATTTGTTGCTGCCTTCCAATGCTGTTTTTCAAGCACGCCAAGTAATACAAAATTAAGAGAAAGGTACTGTTCAATAGGTCCTTAACCAAATTTTTTGAAGTGGATTTCTAAATTTTCCTGTGATGAAGAATTCTATAGCTTATAAGCACATACTTTGCCAAAAGGGTAGCGGCATTAAATCTTACTATTTCAACCTAACTGGTGAGTGCTTGCAGTTCCTTTACATGATACACAAAAAAATTGAAAGGGCTCATCTCTTGTGCTTGCACTATTCTTGTTACTACCGCATTGTCTTTATATGTGAAGATAGATGACTAGACCCCCTTGAGATCACATCTCCCCCTTCTTTTAGTACAAGTTACCTGGCATAAATGGTGGGGTAGATGTTTTAAGGTAGAAAAGTGTTCCTGAAATATTTCTTCCTTCCAGAGCAACCATGATCTAGTGGTAAGGCATCACTGGCTTTACCCAGGCAATATATAAGAAGTTTCAAGCTATGCATGCTGTTAAACAGTGAAATTGATGTCTTACTATAGGATATTAACCAGAGACTTACATGCTTTATGTTTTGTATTAAGCAAGTGAAAACTTGAAGAAATTAAGGGATCTAGGAAGCTACCTGAGCATAAAATGTAATTTTTTTCATGCATCATTTAAGCAGACTCCACGAGGGCGAGGGGGGAGGGGGGAATCAACTCAGTGTGAGTATGTGGACTGTGGAGATAAGGTCAAGTGTTTCAAACTTACGAAACTGAGGAAAAGAGCATTCATGTTTGAAAGAAGCTTGCGGTTACTGTCAGCAAAATTTGCCACACCTGATCATCATGCATTAAGTACATCAGCAGCCCATAGCTGAATCATGCCTCAAATTGTTGAGCATACATAAAGTAACGAAAGAGGACAGTAATACAGGACAAACTAATAAAGAAAGAAAGAAAGAAGATCATTCTCCCACCATCTCTCTCTCTCTCTCGCATATACAAAACGTGCTTGCATGGAAGAAAATCTCACAACTTAAAATAGAAGTAATTATGGTGCTCACCTTTGAACAACTCTCGAAATATCTGCATAGAAAGATCAATCTTGCTTCAGATTTTGAGATACATAGGGTACAATTATCAAGCAAAAAGAGTAACCAGTTACATAGTCTATAGCAAAGTATCAAATGCTTAACCGAAAGACAAAAGCAAATACAAAGCAACTCATAATGCTAGCAAGAGACCTTTGGCTCTACAACACCAGAATAGTATGTGAGCACGAACACAAAATCAACGAGCCTTATCTGCTGATAGCCCTGTTTATTTGTTTGCTTATAGTTCTGGTACTAGCGATCGTCTATATAACATACTAAAGCGAAAGCCATATAAATTGATTTCTCTCCTAAGGTACCTCCTTAATGCATCAAACATAAAATATATAAAGCTTCAATTAGACATTTGGTTAAACAGGGTTACATTTGAAAGTTATAGTTTATTAATCTGGGACCACTTTTAAAATAATTTCACTAGAAGTTACATTTTTGTTATCAATATATTAAAACTGAGGATTGCAATTATTAAAGCATCAATACGAGTTGTGCTAGTGGGTCCATGTTATTCAGTAATGCTTTTTACCAATAACTAATGGACCTTGTTTAAAATACTTCTAAATTTAATCTAACTGTATATAATTTATAAACTGTCTACTAAAATTAATACCCGACTACATGTTTGCAGAAAGTTTATCAGTACACAAACTTTAACATCTACTTTATTGTAATAATTCTGTGATGATATTACTACATGTCAAGCTATCTAGCATCCACCATTATTTCTCGTTAGCAGAATCTGGCCGATGCGCCAATGTCAATGTTCATGTAATAGGATCTTCCTAACAGGCACACAGAAATTCTAAAATATTATTAAGAAAACCTAGAACTACAGCATTGATTAAATTGTAAAAACATTACCACAGTCAATCTGCTCTTGAAGAGTTGCAATTAAAACCTCATTAATCTATACTCCCTCCGTTCCCAAATGTTGTTCCCATTTCCCGATTTGGTGTTCCTTTAAGTTGTTCTCATTTAAAATATTTCTAAATTTAACTCACCTAAAGTCAAATCACTTTACAATTTCATTGGCTGAAATAAAAGGATGATCTTTATATTTTGCATGGTAAGTTGTAACTTCTTTGCATTGATTACTTTTTTCACTTTTACTATGCTTTGGTAAGATAAATTTTAATAATAAACCTATCAATATGTATTCATTAAATGTCATTTCATCAAAGATTCTTTTTTCTTAATCCTCTCCACGATTCCAAATGGGAACAACATTAGGGAACGGAGGGAGTACTTATTACCAAAGCAAAATCAATTGCACACGTGTCAAGCATACCAACAAAAGGGGGCCACGAGTCAAACGTCTAAACAATGATGATATGTGTCGTATATATGTGCATTTAACAATTTAGGGAAAATATCGCAAACAATCCAGGAAAAATAGAAAATACTATATTTTAAACTATTATATTTTCAAAATTAAAAAAAAAAGAATAATAAAAGAATGACCAGTGATTTTATTTTTTCGAGCTCTACTAAAAGAGACCCATTTTACTGGAAATTTTTTTTGAATATAATTTTTCCATCCTAAATTAGGATGATCTTTTTATTTATAAATTTTTTAGGAAAAGATTGTGGAATAACTTGGAGAGGTAAAGTGAGGAAAGAGAAGGATTAAGATCATTGAAAATGATATTTATACGACAATAGTCTTATTGATTAATTAAAATTAAAGTTCTTAACAGCATGTGCACCCTTTGCACCGGGCCACAATATGTGAAGGTCCACTCTTTCGTTATATAAAGTTTTGCTTCTATGGTGTAAAAGATTTCAACTATAACCATTGTCTCTCTTGGCATTGAATATTCATTTTCATCTAAAATTAATAAATTCAAAAAACATGGGAAAAAATTATGAAAAGTGAAGATTAATTTGAGCAAAACTTCAAAAAAATAAAAACATGGGAAAACATATATAAATGGAAACATAAAGCAAAACTTCCTTCGTCGCATAATACTTGCAAACAATTCCATAATACGCTACTTTGAGTATTAATATCTATATTGTACATTAGCAAAAATTATGAAAAAGTGTTCAAAAATTGCACATTGTGATTAATCTAACAACTTTTATATGACTATATTTTATCTGTTGAATATCATAAACCATAGTAAAATTTTATAAACTTTGACCACATAACTAAGTGTTACAAGAATTTTAAAACAAAGATAGTATTTTATATGAAAATCAATTTTTTAAAATACAAAATTTTAACTAGAAAAATATTATGCATTACAACAAAGTCAAAAAGTTCTTTAAGAAAAGTTTCAAAAAACAAATTACAGGAAAGTATATGAAAAGGGAGATACTTGTAAATTATTATTATATTAAAAATTAATAATTTTAGCTGATTTTCAATAAGATAATATGGAAAATAAATTTGCATATAATGTAAGGATCTTCTCATATTGATCAGCCACTTAAATCAACTAATATTTTCAATAAACTTAGAATATTCTAATGATACATGAAAATCAAGTTATTCTTAAAGCAAAATTTTGACTCGTGTAATATGGGAAAGAACATCGGAAGATACTATTAAAATATATTCATTTAAATTCGAACATTTATAAGCTAATATTCGGAAACACATAATAATAAAAAAAAGAATATGGGAAATACTAATAAATCAATATTAACTATGAAAACAGATTAATTTTTAACAAAAATTTTAAAAAAGTGAATTTTGGAAAGATATGTGACACAATATGAGAAGATACTAATATATATATATATATAAAAATCAATTTTCTTTTAACCACCATTTGAAAAAATATAATGTGGAAAAAACATGCATGGGAATAGTCTAATTATGCTCCTACTGTCCTGTAATAAGCTTCTCATTTCTCCAATGTATACTTATTAATAAAGCAATTGATGGCGACTCCTTTATGATAATTTAATAAGTATAACAAATTATCATTTAAGAACCCCCAAAAATGATCTTATTTTATGATTGACCCCATCCAATCGGAGAAATAAAACTTTTATTTGGAAGGTATTATACTATTTGAAATTAGGATTTTTTTTTAAAGCAAGTCTTTGAAAAACAGGATATGGAAATCTGGGAATACAATAAACCATTTCTCCAATATTTCTTTCTTTCTCCTTACAATTACACCATCTTTTCATCATCCTTCTTGATAATTGAAGATACAGTATACCTTTCAAACAAAACTAAACGGAGGGAATATTATTGAAGCCAAGATTCAAGAAATAGAGTAAATATGAAAATTGATACGAGAAAATACTAATAAAATTTTTGTATAAAGATATAAATTTTAAACAAGTTTTAGAAAAAATAGAATATAAAATCAGATTTTTATCATTTAAGCAATATTGTAAATATGAGAAGATACTAATAAAGTATGATACATGAAAAAGGAATCATTTCTACGCAGAATTTCAGATGACCAAAAACCCTTTTTTTTGCAAAAAAAAAACATTAGAATACGGGAAAGGACATACAAAGATACTAATGAAATACTCCAAGGACATTTGTTTTTCATGCGGGTCGAGGAAAAAGTGAAAATATAGGAAAAAGGAGAGTAAAAGTAAGGAATAAGTGAAAAAGATAAAGAGAAGGGAAACCAAAAGCAAAAAGGGTGAGTAATAAGAGTGCCCTAATAAAAAACATTCTGAAATGTAAAAAGTCCCTATAAAAAAACAGATAGTATATCATATGAAAATCGTGTTCTTTGTAGAGAAATTTTTTTAAAAGCTGAATATGGGAAATAGTTTGAACGGATATTATTAAAATGTATAATATGAAAAATAGATTTTTTTAAAACAAAATTTTGAAACACATAAGACGGTCGAAAACTAATAAGAATCGTTTTACAGAATAATATTTATTTAATGTAAAGTTCCTCTCACATACATAATCAATTATTAAGTTGAACATTAACCTATAGCTAAAAGCTTTTCCACCAAACTTAGAATTTTGAATAAAACTCTATACAGCAAGTGGATGTACAATTTATTTGCATAAATGTTGGTTGGCTTTTTAATATGATGTGTCAGCTTCTTTTTTCTTTATCTGTATACACAATGTATTTTTCTCTTTTATTATATTAAACTGCATTAGAGAATATATTTGACCATTGGGTAAAAATTTTTATGCAAATAATATAACTATCTTTTTTTTCTATTGTACCATAGGCCCATAGTATTAGGAAAAAAATATTGTGAAATGTATGTAATATACTCCCTCCGTTTTTTTTTATATGTATGTTTTACCATTTTGGGATGTTTTTTTTAAATATGTACATTTCTACCTTTTCTCGTAAATGGAAGGTTGGTCCACCTAATTATTACACTTCTCTCCTACTTTTTCTTTCCTTCTCTCTACCTTTTTCCTTACTTTTACTAACCTTCTCTCTCACTTTTGCATTTTTCTTTGGTCCGTGCGCAAAAGCAAACATACATATTAAAAAAACGGAGGTAGTACCTTTTTTTACTTCTAGTAAGATAATATATATCAAGATTTTAAGCGACTCACAGGATATCCTTAAGCCTACTGGTCACCAATAAACCAACCACTTCACATCTCCAGCAAAGATTGATGAAAAGAAAAGTACCTTCCCCAAGATCAACGGAATCAGCAGTGTCATGACAAGGCTCCTAAACAGTTGCTTAGTTGGGATCGATATACCAACACCAGCAGCTACAAACTTTGTGATTGTAAATGGTACCTATAGAATGATAGCAGGTAGTTTTAGCAGTATACTGACACACTTTGTCTGCAATAAATGTATCAAAACTATGCATAGATGCGTTTTTACTTATGAACAAAGTGACACAGAGATGCAAGGACATGGGACCTTATAATGTGTGACTGCTATTAATGAAAATTTATTATTTGGTCAATATTTTAGTAAGCACATAATTAAATCAAGGTTCAATCGCCGACTCGTATTTCAGCGATCATTTTTTTCTAATCCACATCTTTGTTGAAAAATGACTTTTGCTAGTCCTTACAAAAGGATTCTGAAAATATCAAGTCCTTGCCAATACAACCAGATTCTTGATAAATCTACGACGGGATCCCCCTTACATTAGTCACAGATTCACGTAAAGGGCCAAAATCCAAAGAATTTAAAAAACAATCTACATAACCACCCCCCCCCCCCCCACCCCCACACACACACACAAACCCCTCCTATTTCCTTTCAAAATTAAGTAGATGCTGCAGAATTGAGCACATTTAGAAGAGATTAATATAAGCATCAAGTTCCATTACTTGAAAATGTAGAGTTAACCATCCACAATGTACATGAATCAAGAGTTAATTATCCACAATGCACTTGACAAGCAGAGTAAGATATCCACAATGTAAGCTATGCTCTCCTCCACCCCTGCCCCCCCCCCCCCCCTTCCAATTCCCTCTGTGCCTACTCTTTCCATTTTCAGGTTGTTGGTTGGATAGAAAACCATTCTCTATCTACAGCAGCAATGATCTTTTTAAAAAACAAACATAGACAATTTTGTCACCATTTACACAAAGGGACCACGAGAACAATCAGTAATGGACACATTGGTCACCATGTCAAATGTGTAATATTCATTGCCCTGCAATCCAACACCTAAAAGAAAGTCAGAAAGACAAAAAAAGTAGCATGGCTCTATGTTGGGATAAATATATTTATTCTATGACGGGTGTAAGTTAGAGGTAAACTCCCAGTCAGGATTTTGGCTACGAGACAGACCAACCGCCATATTCATTCCCTGACAACAAAGACAGAGACGTGGGCTGATTTCATATTAGGGTTTCCTAAGGAGAACACTTGGGGTTACAGAGGCAATCGAGAAAATCCAACCAGGGTTTGATCCAAATACCATTGGAGAGAGCGATACCACCTAAGCATTTAGAAGCTAACAGCCAGCTACTCGGAGACATAGATAGGGTCAGCAAAGAAAGGAATGTAGCCAGTCACAACCAGAAAAACACAGAGGTTGAAGACAGGATCTACCACCACACTAACCAAGGAAGCACAAGGTCCACTGTCTATGCCACTACGAACCCGGCACATTGTATATCTGCATTTGCGCCTTTGGTGCTGAGAATTGAGGGCTAAGTGGACATTCCCCTTGAAGAAGCAATTCATGTCTTTGTATGTGGAGCAAAATTCAGTAGCATGAGTAGATTCTCTTCAAATTCAAATGTTTTCCAAAGAATATCTTTTTCATTTTTAGTTTGGATATTGAATATCTCGTTAGTAGACCTGACAATGGGTCATTCGGGTCGGTTTTGAGTCGGGTCAATTCAAATCGGTCAGTTTTGATTCACCGTCGGGACAGTTCAGATTTTGAGGCAAATCGAGGCTGCCCATCGGTCACCATATTGCATTTTCGGATCGGGTCGGTACAAATTTTGAACTTCGGGCTTGGACTGAATTCGGGCATTTTCGGATAAGTGGGCATTTTTGCATTTTCGCATTTTTTCGGACTGAATTCGGGTTTTGAACAAAGGCGATCATCGAGCCTTGGGAATGGAAAAAATCTCAGCTGGGACTTGGGAGGGATGCTGCCTTTCGAGGTATCCATGCAAACTCCCGCGGGAGATTAGTCCACTCGCCTAAGGCGGTGGGAAACTCCTCGTAGTAGTACAAAAAAAAAAAAAACTATTACATAGAACATGAGAGTACCATTCTATTACTAATATAAATAGATAATAACTCATATAAAATTGGAAGTTTTTATCATAAGGGACCTCAAAATATATTTTTGTTATCAGGAGAGACCCAGCCAAGCCTTTTAAAAGATTTTGGTTTTTGTTTACGACCCAAAGGTCAATTTCCCGTGAGAAAGTCAATATTCCGGTGCCGACCTCACCTTTTTCCCGTAAGAAAGTCAATATTCTGGTGTTGACCTCGCTTTTTTCACTTAGATTATCAATCCTCTTTCTTATTTCTCACGCGTGATACCCAAATTCCCTCTCATTCCACTCGCCCTTTGCTTTCTTCCATTTAGTTTCTTTTTTTTTCGATTGGATCCTCCATTTAGTTTCATTAACCCATAAACTTACCCTCTTTCCCCTCTGAACTTCACCATCTTTCCACCTCCACCATCACTTTCTCTCTAACATTGAAAAAGCAATGGGAATTTGATATAGGTAGTTAGTTATTCGACCTCTTCGTTTACCTGGAAATTGAAGGACAAAAAGAGGGAGCATGAGTTTTGTGCTAGCAGGTTGTTCAACTACATTCTAAGTTCACTCTGCTTTCTTTGAAATAAGCTTGAAATCATACTCAATGGGTTGATTAATTAATTAATGGCATACTATACGCAATGGGTTGTCCTTTTCTGCTGGGTATTTGTGGAATAAGATAAGTTTGATTTCAACAAAGAAATTCTATTCTATGAACAATTACACCTTGCAGCAAATAAATGAATCAATTATAAACTGTTATTAGTGTGTTAGTTTGCATAAAGAATTGATATTGGGGTCAATATCTTGAAACAAATACTTCACTGTGTTATGTACAGAGGACTCAAAAGTTTGCTGAAGAAACCGTACATTCGTTGACCAAATTGAGAATAGTTAGAGATTGCGAGAGAAATTAGTGACACTTGCTGATGTTCAATTTTGATTGTGAGGAGCTGTTGTGGTTTTAAATTTTTGGGTGTTACTATGAATCAGATATGGAGATTTGGAAGATGGGGGTTTTAATAAAGGGAATTAATTAAGTGGAGAACTGAGAAGAGTAAAGAAAGAGCAAGCGGAATGGCGGTAGTTTGGGTGTCAAGCATGAGTTAATAACGGTGGGTTGTTAATTTTAGTGAAAAAGGTGAGGTCGACGTCGGAATATTGACTTTTTTGCTGGGAAGTGATTTTTTAATCCCCAAACAACAACTAAAATATTTTAAAAGGCCTTATCTCACAATCACTTTTTTTGGGTCTCTCCTCAAGTCCTCACAACCAAAATATTTTATAAGGTCCCTTTCGAAAGTTCATAAGTACATCACATATTCTCCTTTCTTTGGTGTGTACACATTAATTTCTGTTACTATATGTTTTCCCTTTTCTAATTTGGCCAATTCTAATAAGTAGTGGCACTATCGAGAGAAAAAGATTCTAATGTGGGAAGTTAACCTAACATAACGGACAACACAGCGAGAAGTATGTGGTTTTCATCACGACATTACGGAACGACATTTCGTGGAATCGCAAGCTCAAAATCCGTTAGGTAATGGCCAAATTTTGATTCCAGCGCTGAGGGTGAAAAGCATAAAAAACTCAAGGTTTAACTTATACTCAGGGTTACCACATTTGGGAGAAAGAACGGGAGAGAGAACCAATAAAGAAAATAGGTTAAGAGTTTGCGACATCTATAGAGTAGAGAAATCAGACATTAAGCTCTTTGAAGAAATTTTACTACAGAATGAAACAGGGTACAAATTAACAAGGCCAGCTGTAAGGATAATGATAGCTCATTTGAAGGTGCTTGTTTCCACACAGAAGGTTCAGCTTAGTCACTTCAAAGAGTCCAGGCAGTATAGTAATTATGACAGAAGATGGGAGCTGAAACCCACATCTCAAAAGCCAATGATTAATTTAAGATGCTTTCATAAGCCAAGCACGAAACCTAACCCAAAGTTTATTCAGGAGAGTAATGTGAAAAGCTACCAAAATTTCATAGGGTTTAGGGATCTGATCATGGCAGTGAATGGAAATTTCTCTTTTGGAAACAGGGCGGAAGAGAGCATGATATATTCTACTCAGAAGATAGTAAGCTTATCCAATGGGATATAATTGAGGGCCAACACGGCACCACCACATGTTATCTGCAAGGAAGAATTGAGGGAGCTAAAAATTTGGAAGTGGAGAATAAACTATCATATCAGTGGTCTGAAGAAAAGATCCCTGGACGAAATTTTGATCTTTTATACACTTGGATATTGGAGTAATTTACAGAGAAAATTGAAATCTGTTGCTACTGGTATTAACTATCTTTGGCTTATTTCTGGGAACTTTGATGCTATTTGGTTCCCTGAGAATAGAGTTAATGAGCCTATTGTTACCCACTCAAGATTATCTGCTAATGTAGCTGAACTTCAGATTATTATCAATTACTTCTTGTGGACAAATACAATATTGGTAGTGTTCCAATTGACAGTAGAATTGACAGATCACTATAAAATAGTTCTTGGATGCAAACCTTTTAGCCAGACTGAGGCTGATTCTGATCACAATCCTTCGGTGAACCGTCTGCCTGATGTTAGAGGAAGAGGAAGGCCGTTTAAATTCTTTAACCATCTGATTCACGGTTCACCACCATGCTTTTGAATCTACATTTTTATTTTTATTCTTGCAGAATGCGCTGCAGCCGTTCGTGGAGCTAGGTTGCACCAAGTCGGGTACCGGGACTAAACGGGTGACAAACACGAGTACAGGGACGAGAACGGAAAACGGAATTTTTGAAAATCAAAGAGAGCAGGATGGTACATTGTTAAGTGAAGGATCCTGTATGGTCCCCGATACGGGGACAGGTATCAAGTAAAGTAACCATGGTACGTAGTGGAGGAGGGCCTTTTGGTAAATTCTGGAAAAAGATAAAAAATAGTAAATGCTCTCCGAAAAGCCTTCATGATGTGGTTCAGTCATTGACTCATTGCAATCAAATTTCAGATGTAATATGGGCTCATGTTTGAAATAACCATTATATATCATATTATTTTTCTCAAATATATATTTCTCAAGAAATGTTCAAAAATTTGCAATCGGGTATTAGACATGAGCCCATGTTTGGGTCAACCACTGAAGATCACTATTTTCTCTCAAAAACATCCTACTTTGACTAACATGAAAAGCGAATTTCACCAAGTCAAACGTGCCTTTATGGTCCTTAAAAAACCAAAGACGAGAGAAGTTATGACATATACTAGCCAGTGTTAATCATAAGTAAATAACAAACAGTTTGTAAATGAGTATCAAAAGAGAGGGGGCAGTTTATGTGCTATGTGCTAAAGGTGGTAACTGAATAAAGAGGGCAAGATATAATCATCATGAGATATTCCCCAGGGTACAATCTAGTAAAAAGATGTAGAAACTAACCAAAAAGAATCTTATGATAATGAAACAGGTTTACGTAACTTACAACTAGAATTCCTAGTAAGTTAGATATCACAGTCATTGCCAAAGCCAATGCGAAATTTCCACCAGCTAGCTGCATTTAGTCCAAAATAGTCATCAAATTGAAATGCTTGAAAGGAAGAAGAATAAATGAATTTATGAATGTAGAAAAAAACAACACCATACCTGAGTAAGTGACACCCCACTAGACAATGTAGTTGGCATGCAGGCAAATATGGCTAATCCTGTAAAGTGTATAGGTCAGAATCTTTAAACAAGCAAAAATCAGCATTTACTTAACTGTCACGATATATCTAATATAAACTATTTTATTTGAATGAATGTGCAGCATAAATATGAAGTTACTAAGCTACGGTGATAACTGCTTAGAAAATCTCCAAATTCTACAAAAATGATATGTCCATAATTAGAGGCCTATTCTACTCGTATTCAAGCCAAAACCAAGGCAATTGCAAAACCAAAGGAAAGAGGTACACCCAAAAGAATAAAAAGAAAGAAAAAAGGAGAAAAAAAATAAAAATAAAAAGAATGAACACACAAGCTCATCTGTCTTGCAAGAAATCAATGGAGTCCAAACTGCAAGTGCTTCTACAACCTCTAAGACTATAACCCCTTCTGTGACAACAATTGCCTTGGATTCTTTCTGATGAGAATGCTCTTGCCAACATCTCTACCTCCACAGCTAACCAACTGATTATGCTTTACTATACTCCACAAGACCACAACACATGTATAGACATATTCCTCTCTCTCCTATCCCACACGACTTTAGGAGGAACATGCTGCAGAAAAATTATGAAAATTTGAAGTGTCCCCAACAAAGACAAAAGAAACAAACAGATGAGCCGAGCCCAATCTTTTAAGTCCAACAGATTATGCAGTGATAGATACCCTGAAATAACAGATGAGCATATACACCAAGTACAAAAACTACACCCGGTCTACTTATACACCGCACTAATATTTTTCATTTTTTAATCTGACTTGTTCAATTTTAAACTTCAAAATCTGGTTTTTCAGGTATTCAGAGGATTACAACTCTTTCGGTTGTTCATTTTTTACTTCTATTACCTCATTTTAAAGACTTTACCATTTTAATTTCTAAGAAGCGCAGTGGGCATACCGGTACACCCGATGTACCCAAGCGCTGCTGTGCAACAAAACCAAGAAAGTAAATGAGACTCCAAAATAAGCTCCTTGAAGACAATGGCATACTCTTTTCTCAACTTAAAATACGAAACAACTACTTACTTTCAGAGAATAACATGCCTCGCCAGAAAACACCATAACTTTCTTATGTCTTTGCAAAGAGCTGGGAGAGGCCTCCAATCACAATCACCTATGCTAGAAGAAACAGGCCCAAGAGCACCTGAGAGAAGGGGAATGAATCTAGCTAACTATTGAAGCTGAGGTGGCAGAGCTGAGTGGCAGAGCATCTAAATCTGTTATTGCTTTTTATTTCCTTTATTTCTGTTATTTCTCTTAAGCAGTTAGTGTAACAGAATTCCTCCAGCTCTTGAAGAGAATCTCTTTAGCTATAAATAAAGAGAATGTAAGCTAGGTAGAGGATATCAAAGAAGAGAGTGAATGATAGAATTGGAGAGCTTCCTCATTCTCTCGAATTAGTGAGGAATTGTATTGTTGTTTTACCCTAATTCATCAATACAATCACTATCTGTCCTAGCTTATTTCAGTTCTTAGCAAACGTGGTATCATAGCTTCTGCGAGCCTAGGGAGAATGTGCCTGGAGTAACCAACTCTCAGAGGATAGAACAAATGGAGAATAGGTTGGAGGAGTATATGAATGGAAGTGAGGAGAGAATTGCTACAGTGGTTGGAAGAATCAACCAACCTCTGCAGGAAGCTCTTGCTCAAATGGCTGCAGCCATCACTAAGCTCACGGAGGACACGAATGTTCATTCAGCGCGAATGGAAGGAAGGATTGATCGAGCAAGGGAAACTCAAGAGGGGATGATTGCTCATATGAGAAGAGATCAAACTCTTTTTCAAACTGGAATTCGAACCCACATCGAGAACTTAAGGAAGAATGGAGAAGAACAACCTCGAGATCAAGAAAACTTCGAAGAATTTCAAGAGGAAATGGGAGAAAGAAGAAATGAGATCTTCGAAAACGAGAGAATCTCTAGGGATTCTGAAACTCCGGCAACCCAAGGTGGTGGTGGAGGATGGCGATTCAAAAAATTAGACCTACCTTTATTTGACGGTCACAACCCCGACGGTTGGATCATACGCGCTCAACGTTTCTTTCACTTCTATCGTCTGAGCGAAGGAGAGAAGGTAGAGGCGTCCTGGTGGCGCTTGAAGGGGACGCGTTGTTTTGGTATCAGTGGGAGAACCGCCGCCGGCCGATAAGGAGGTGAGAAGAACTTAAAGGAATGCTCCTCAAGAAATTCCGATCAACGGCGACGGGCACTTTACACGAGCAATGGCTGGAGCTCCGGCAACTGGAGGGGGTGATGAAGTATACTAGAAGGTTTGTGGAGTTGTTAGCTCCGTTGAAGGACGTGCCAGAGGAGCTTGCACGTGGTCAGTATATTAATGGGTTGAAGGAGCACATTAGAGATGATGTAAGGGTATTGGGCCCAATAGATCTGGACCATGCAATGGATCTGGCCCAAAAGCTTGAAACTAAACATAAAAATGCTGAGCCAAGGAGGTGGGCCCCTAGGAGTGGGCCAAGTTATGGACCAATTAGAAGTTACAACCCAACCCCAAATTTCTTTAACTCCACAAATCAACCCAGTTGTAATTCCCACCAAACCTATACCAAATTTCCCACCAACTCCAATAGCCCAAACACTAACCAAACCACAACCCAGCCAACCCAACCCACGAACTCCCTTCAATCCACTGCCTCATTTACACCAAAATCCACTTATTATCCAACCCAAACAAAAACCCGAAATTTTGTGAGAAGGTTGACCGATGCCGAAGTACAACATAAAAGAGAAAGGGGCCTTTGCTTCAAATGTGATGAAAAGTGGAACATTGAGCACAAGTGCAAGGGGAAAGAGTTGAGTGCCCTTCTCACCATTGAAGAGGAGGAGGTAGAAGAGGAGTTAGAGCTAAGAGATGAATTAGAGGAGCAACTTATACAACCTGAAATATCACTTAACTCAGTTATGGGCATAACTAGCCCCAAAACCATGAAGATGACTGGTACCATCAATGGCACAACAGTAGTAGTAATGATAGATCCAGGAGCAACCCATAATTTCATTGCTACTAAGGTGGTGCAGCAGCTGAACCTAACCCAAACACCCACTTCAAGCTTTGAGGTGTCTTTAGGCACCGGAGAAACAGTCTTGGGGAAGGGAGAATGTAGAGTTGTGGAACTGATCATTCAAGAAGCTGTGATCATAGAGGATTCCTCTGGGAAATTGGGCATTCAATGGTTGGAGAAGCTAGGAACCATTAGCACAAATTGGAAGACACAAGCAATGAAGTTTCAACTGGGAAAACAAACTATAACTCTCAAGGGTGATCCTACCTTGGGCAGAACAGGGATCTCATTGAAGGCCTTGAAAACAATTAAAAAGGAAAAAGGAGGTCTGCTGGTGGAGCTCAAGCTGTTGCAGCAAGAAGAGGAAGGCAAGCAGGAGGGACCTAAGGAACTCCATCAGTTACTCGTGCAGTATGATGAGGTATTTAATATGCCTTCAGGTTTACCACCAATCAGAAACCATGAGCATGCTATTACTTTAAAACATGGTGAAAACCCTATAAGTGTAAGACCTTATAGATATCCACAATTTCAGAAAGATGAAATTGAGAAATTAATTAGAGAGATGATGCTTGCAGGTATAATACAAGTCTCTTCTAGTGCATATTCTAGTCCAGTTTTACTTGTTAAGAAAAAAGATGGCTCTTGGAGATTCTGTGTTGACTATAGAGCACTTAACAAGGCTACTGTTGCAGACAAATTTCCTATACCTATTATTGAAGAACTATTAGATGAATTGCATGGATCTTCTATGTTCTCAAAGCTTGATCTCAAATCAGGCTATCACCAAATTAGAATGAAAAAGAGGATATCCCCAAAACTGCCTTTAGGACACATGAGGGGCATTATGAATTCCTTGTGATGCCATTTGGCTTGACCAATGCCCCTGCCACCTTCCAAGCACTTATGAATGAAGTTTTTAAGCCTTATCTAAGGAAGTTTGTGCTGGTATTTTTTGATGATATACTGATTTTCAGCAAGAGTCCAACTGAGCATTTGGAGCACTTAGCCACAGTGTTTAAGCTGTTACAGCAGCATGGTTTGTATGCTAATCGAAAGAAGTGTGAAATTTGGAAAGAAGAAGTGGCTTATTTAGGCCATGTGATTTCTTCTAAGGGGGTCTCAGTGGATCAAGCTAAGATCCAAGCTATAATGAGCTGGCCTAGGCCCTCTAACTTAAGGGAATTAAGAGGGTTCTTAGGGTTAACTGGCTACTACAGAAAATTCATCAAGGGCTATGCTGGAATTGCTCAACCTTTGACTACTCAGCTTAAAAAAGATAACTTTGGCTGGAATGAAGGAGCTACACAAGCCTTTGAAGAATTGAAGCAAGCTTGGCAACTGCTCCTGTACTGAGCATGCCTGATTTCTCCTTACCTTTCACCTTAGAGGCTGATGCATGTGGATATGGGCTGGGAGCTGTGCTGCAACAACAAGGCCATCCCATAGCCTACTATAGTAAGACTTTGGCCCTAGAGCACAATCTAAGTCCATTTATGAGAAGGAACTAATGGCAGTTGTGCTAGCTGTTCAGAAATGGAAACCTTATCTTCTGGGCAGACATTTCATCATACACTCTGACCAACAGAGTTTGAGGTATCTCATGGAGCAGAGGGAAGTGGGGACTGATTATCAGAGGTGGATGAGCAAACTATTGGGGTATGATTTTGAAATAATCTATAAACCTGGACCCTCAAACAAAGTAGCTGATGCTCTATCAAGGGTTGCAACCCCTGGAACAGAATGCAACAACATACTTACATTACACTCAGTAAGTTGGGAAGACCTACATACAGAGATTAAGAAGGATGCAAGCTTGGAGCAATTGACTCAAGAAATAGAAAAAGGAGCTATAACTCCTAAGGGATATGAAGTACATCAAGGAGTTTTGAAGTATAAAGGGAGAGTGATACTGCCCACTAACTCTCCTATCATTCCACAACTCTTGCAGTTGTAACATGACTCTCCTTTGGGAGGGCATTCTGGGGACTTCAAAACATATCATAGGGTTGGCAAGGGATGAGAAAAACAGTATCCAAGTATGTTCAAGAGTGTGCTGTCAACAGCAGAAGCATTCAACACTCAAACCAGCTGGGTTGCTGCAACCTCTACCAATTCCTTCTTCTGTTTGGGAGGACATCACAATGGACTTTATTGAAGGGTTACCTAGGTTTGCTGGATTTGACACTGTGCTAGTAGTAGTGGACAGGTTAACCAAGTATGGCCACTTCCTCCTCCTGAAACATCCATTCACAGCTAGCTCAGTAGCTGCTTTGTTCATTAAGGAAATTGTGAGGCTACATGGATTTCCTAGTAGCATAATATCTGACAGGGATAGAATCTTTATGAGTTTATTTTGGAAGGAAATGTTCAAATTGCATGGTACTCAGCTAAAAAGAAGCACAGCATACCACCCCCAAACTGATGGGCAGAGTGAAGTTGTGAATAAATGTGTAGAAGGATACCTGAGGTGCTTTATCAATGGCAAACCCAAAGCTTGGGCAGCCTGGTTGCCTTGGGCTGAATACTGGTACAACACCTCCTTCCATGTGTCCACTCAGTGTACCCCTTTTAAAGCTCTCTATGGGAGAGAGCCACCTCACTTGGTTAGGTTTGAACATGGCTCTACTACAGTAGCTAGTTTAGAGGAGCAACTTGTGGAGAGGGATGCTATCTTGGATGAGCTCAAGTTTGCTCTACTAAGAGCTCAATCCAACATGAAGAAACAAGAGGATCTACACATAAGGGATATGCACTTCACTATTGGGGAATGGGTGTTTCTAAAACTCAGACCCTACAGACAACAATCTTTAGCAACAAGGCCATTTGAAAAACTCAGTGCCAGATTTTATGGTCCTTTTCTGGTGGTGCAAAAAATAGGGCAGGTAGCCTACAAACTACAACTTCCTGAGACAGCAAAAATACATCCCGTTTTTCATGTCTCCCAGCCAGGGTGTCAAAAAACGGCCGTTTCGGAACGGTTCGGCCGTTTTGGAACGGTTTTGAAGATTACCGAACCGTTTTTTACCGGTTCAGCACGCTGGAAAAAAAAGCCCGTTTTTTTTGCCGTATCGGCCGTATTCACCCATGTTGTCATGGAGCGCCCGCATTTTCCGCATCAAAACGTGCCCCTGCAAACCTTTTCCAGATTTTGCAGAGATATTCAACCGAATTTCGATTCTCCATGGCCGGTTCTCTTGCCGGAAGGTCGTTTGGAAGGCTCGAGGTTGAAGAAGAGAGAGGGACTGGGACACGTGATGTGTTAAATAAATGATAAGTAAGTTTTTTTTTAAAAGAAGAGAGGGGAGTGGGGGACAGCTGGCGTTTTTTATTCAATTAAGAGGGGAGTGAGGGCAGCTGGGTAGGTAGCAGTAGCTTTTTATTTATTTGCAGAGTACTAGCTGTACTAGTTGGGAAGTAGGGATTATTTTAATAGATAGTGTGGCATTGGGTTTAATAAAATAATACTATTGTAGTATGTTTTATTTTTTGTGAGAAATAATGAGTTTAGTACATGTAATTGATGTTTATATAAAAATTAAACGTTCCTACTAAGTTTACTTTTTTATGAGAATATTTAAATTTCTAGTTAGTACTAGTATTAGATTATTAATATACATGTATACCTTTTATTCATAATAATGGGCGAAAATATTACTACCACCTAAAAATTCCTGCCGTGACAACCGTATTGCGGTCCGCGACGAACGTATCCGTTCCGTTACACCGAAATCCGAACCGTTTCCGTATCCGAAACCGTTCCCGTATTTTCGAACCATGCTCCCAGCTCAAAAGGGCTATTGGACCACAGGGAGTCCAACCTACAATACCTCCTGCTCTGCAGACTTAGTTTTTCAGTGGGGAACCCTCAGAAGTCCTGGGAGTGAGACAAGAACCTGATGGGACCTCCACTCACATAGAAGTGTTGATGAAGTGGCAGAGCTTACCTGTGCAAGAGGCTACTTGGGAAGATTTTGCTCTCCTCAACTCCAACTTTCCCTCTTTTCACCTTGAGGACAAGGTGAAAGTTTGGGTGGGGGGTAATACAAAGAGCTGGGAGAGGCCTCCAATCACAATCACCTATGCTAGAAGAAACAGGCCCAAGAGCACCTGAGAGAAGGGGAATGAATCTAGCTAACTATTGAAGCTGAGGTGGCAGAGCTGAGTGGCAGAGCATCTAAATCTGTTATTGCTCTTTATTTCCTTTATTTCTGTTATTTCTCTTAAGCAGTTAGTGTAACAGAATTCCTCCAACTCTTGGAGAGAATCTCTTTAGCTATAAATAAAGAGAATGTAAGCTAGGTAGAGGATATCAAAGAAGAGAGTGAATGATAGAATTGGAGAGCTTCCTCATTCTCTCGAATTAGTGAGGAATTGTATTGTTGTTTTACCCTAATTCATCAATACAATCACTATCTGTCCTAGCTTATTTCAGTTCTTAGCAGTCTTCTGTAGTTGTTACTGTTTACATATTAATGATTTTTTCCTTTTCATTTTTGGGCTTTTTCTTCCATGGTATGCTTTTTGCAGCATTTTATTTCTTTCCCTTTTAATTGGGTTGGATATGATACATATTAATGACTTATTATGGGTCACTACAGGACGACACTATTGCAACTACTCCGCTTTAGTTACATCAAAACCTTACAAATATATCAAAAGGATCAAACCAAGATGAACTGAAGTACCAGTAACAAATTCTGGAGGCTGAAGATTAAGTTGCAAAATAAGCCTTGAAAATGTTGGGGTCAACAGCAAAATAGAAGCCTGCGTTTGCCAAAAAAATGGAAAATAAACAAGATACTGCATATGCATAGGGTATCAAAACTATAGAAATGTGGTAAGCATCACCACATCGCCATCAAGTTAATCAATTTAGTCCAAAAAGGAACAAGAGGAACAAATACGCCAGCAAGCATTATCTTTCATGAGCAATTATAAAACAGAAAAATTCACACCATAATAAGTTTGGGGTGTCTTCTCATATTAATCTCAAGTTCGACTTAATTCTAATAGATCCCAAGCTAGAGGTACCTATCCCATATTGGTCCTTACTCAAAGTCACCAATAGTAATAAAGATATGAACTCTGATGTTTTTCTACTGTGATCACAGAAAATATATAGTAGTATCAAGCATTCAAGACGCTTGAAAGGAAGCTAAACAAACTAATAAAACTCTCACTATTTTTCATTATGCCTTCCATGTCCCTATTTTTATCTACTTATAGCAGAATGCCCCTACTAACTCTCTGCCTTAGTGTACAAGCGACCCCTTAAGAGAAATTCAGTTTAATTTCTAGAATACCCCTCTTCAAGGGTCAGTTCATTACATTACTGGCCGCAAAAACATTCACCTTATCCTCAAGGTGGGTAAACAGTTGGCGTCATTTTCCCAATGTAGGCAACAAGAGTCACAAACCCACTTTGCATCACACTTGAAACCAAGGCTGTGCTTAGCTTGTGTTTTAGCTCTACATGGCTGAATTTTGATTCTCCAATGGGTGGAGTATGGAGAAGGAACCAAAGGGTCAGTTCATTACATTACTGGCTGCCCAAACTTCCACCTTAGCGTCAAGGTGGGCAACAAGGGTCACAACTCACAGCCCACTTTGCATTGCACTAGAACCAATGCTGTGCTTGAGCCTGTGTTTTAGCTCTTCGTGGCTGAATTATTTATTCTCCGCAGAGGGTGGAGTATGGAGAAGGAAATCAAAGGGTGATCTTGGAACGAGATAGGTTTAGGGTCTAATGATGTAGGTGTAGGTTGGATGCAGGGTGTAAACTGGGGGGCTGCAGGAGAGTTGGTTATATCGCAAATGTTGAGCGGGTGAGATTGGCAAATCTACAGGCTTAAGAGTAGGATTGTTGGTATCTAAAAGACAGGATTGGCTAAATAGGCCTTGAACTGGTGAGATCACAACGGGTTTCTAGGGCCTTATAGGGTTTGGACTGAGTAATATAATCATCATACTTGGGTACTGGCTCACTGTGCTTAGGTGAGCCATTGGTTTTGGGGCTGGAGGAATAAGGGGTGTTGTGCTTTAAAATTGGTTGGATAAATTAAAAATGACTTGGACTCGTATATGAATTGATAGATGAAGAAAATGGGGTGCTGTGACAGTGGGCTTAGCATTAATGAACCCGTTATAAAATCTAGCCTCTTTAGCTAAAACATAAGAAATTTAACCTTGACTCATCAAGCAAAGAAGAGGTGGTTTTTCGACAGGAAGATAACCATGTGCGTTGCCTCTCTGTTGTTATCAAATGTAGGACCCTTAACAATAAAACCCTTACCTCCTCCTTCTTGAGACTGCTCTGGTACAGTGGTACCCTACCCTCTTTTGAATCTCCAGCCAATCTTCCTTGCATAACCGCTGCAAAAGAAGTATGCCCTTGAATTTGCATTGACCACTGCTGGTCTTTCAAACCCGAACCACCCCCAGAACAACTGACCACCGCGGCCTGGTCCACCAACAGATCCCCATCCTCCCGCCCCCGGCTACGCTCAAATACTTTGTCACGTGATTCACTTGCGCCACTACCAACTCCCCCTCGTCAACACTGTGATTTTCACCGAATTCACCACCTAGTATTACCTCCACATGTGCCACCGGTCTTCTTTCACCAGATATGAAGTGCTGCCTGCCAATATACACTTGCTCTTCTCCGGTTCAGGTGTCTTGCAAAGACATCATATGGAAGCTAACTGCATTCTCCCCTGGAAACACTGACTGTATAGTGATGGAGGCTGTTTGAATCTTGTCAGCGGCGGTGAGTTGTGTCTGATCACTTTCTTGGATTCCTTTAACCAACTCTATTTCATGTTTGATTGGAGAAAAAGCCGTTCCGATTATCCTTTTCAAATTCTCAGAGCTTTCTCTTCCATTTTTCCTCGATCTTATGTTCAAATGTCAGATCTGAAATTAGTGGGTTCCTGACTCCGGGGCTGCTTGAGTTCCGAGAGTCATTCTCGTACCGCTCTGCCAAGCACTGTTTGGTGTAGAAGGAAACATTGGACCATCTGCTCCTTCAACTCATCCCACTCATAGAACGGCCACAGCCGGTGCTCCCGTACGAACCACTGCATGTCGTCGTCAAGCACGATTATGGCAGAAACTGATAAGTTTTCCAGAGGCTTGTTCTGTCCCGAAACTAAGCTAAACCAACTAAATGACAACTCAATACCTTTCATAGTAAATTCCCTGTGTTCCCTCTTCTTAATTTACTCTATTTTAAAGAGTAATTCCCCTACTTACTAACTCTCTGCCTTTGTGCACAACCCAACCCCTAGCAGAATTTCAATAAAATTCTTAGAATACCCCTCTCCCAGTGGTAAGATCATTACATAAACGCCGCAATGAAAATCACGTCCTTTTCGCCGCATCATCTGTTGCGTAAGGTTCACACCGCATTAGAATGTTTTCTCCCGTTACATTTGTTACTTATCAGACACCAAAGACAGGAGAAAAACATGACATAGGCATTCCAGTTGTTGGGTAATGTATATGAGTTATTATCTATTTATATTAATAATAATTAGAGGATCGCATGTTTGAAGCATTCATTTATTCATTATATATATACTTAGCCTGCAAAGAGCTGGGAGAGGCCTCCAATCACAATCACCTATGCTAGAAGAAACAGGCCCAAGAGCACCTGAGAGAAGGGGAATGAATCTAGCTATTGAAGCTGAGGTGGCAGAGCTGAGTGGCAGAGCATCTTCTAAATCTGTTATTGCTTTTTATTTCCTTTATTTCTGTTATTTCTCTTAAGCAGTTAGTGTAACAGAATTCCTCCAGCTCTTGGAGATAATCTCTTTAGCTATAAATAAAGAGAATGTAAGCTAGGTAGAGGATATCAAAGAAGAAGAGTGAATGATAGAATTGGAGAGCTTCCTCATTCTCTCGAATTAGTGAGGAATTGTATTGTTGTTTTACCCTAATTCATCAATACAATCACTATCTGTCCTAGCTTATTTCAGTTCTTAGCATAGCCATAATTGGTCATATTAAGTTATGACACTTGAGACATGGAAAATGCAAATTTGAGGTTACGTATCCAATAATATGAAATTTTTTGTTCAATGTCAAGTGTTACAACTTACTAAGTCGCTTCCACGTCATCGCAACCATTACCACGAACGATCCACAATTTTTCTTCCTTGAATAGCATTTGTTGGAAAGTGGGAGGAAAAGGAGAAGAGACACCACGAGTTCAAAGGACGGAGGAATTTGGTCGCTTTGAGGGTCATGTAACGGTGACCCCCTCAAAGAACGGAGAAGAAAGTGATGTGGGCTTTTAAATTGGGTAATAGTTAGTGTCTATTTCTATTAGTAACAGGATGGGGCATTCACATTGTAAGTAATTCATTTTACCCATATTTGATTCAATCATAATAGTTATGGACTTATGGTCATATTATGTGGCAAGAATACTTCTCAAATTAGAAAAAATGAGGTTAAAAATCCATTTCAATTAGAAAAGGATAATCAAGCCCCGATAAGTTCCATCTATCTGTTTCCGTTTTAAGCCGCTTCTGTGACATCATGACCGTTACGTGAAGGTGACCAAGTCTCTGCCTTGGTAACTTGCTAAGACCTTAATGGTGGATGCCGAAAACAAAGAGGGTGGGGGGAAAGGGAGGCTATCGTGGATTTATGAAAGGAGGAAAGAATAAGTGAAAAGACTAAAATGGCTTCACATTAAAAAAAAGAAGTGTTTCCAACTTTCCACAACCAGCTCCAAGGATGAATAGCATCCAAGATACGCACCGACTTTTTACTTATCTACACTGCGTCATTGCCAGAAATATGCGAAAGTGCTAGACGGGCTGAACTGTTCGGTTTATGAAATGCAAATTTTGGACTTTCCCATCAGCTGCTACTTCCCTCAAAACAAAGATGTTTACATAAACCCTTCAAGATAAGCATAACTCTTTTGCAAAATGTTTTTGCAGTAATCAATCAATTGTTTTGGACTCTTCGTGAGATATGTAACTTCTTACTCCAAACAAACAACCACTTACACAATATATCAGTCATTCGAGGGAAATACCAGCCCAAATAGTGCAACAGGCCATGCTTCAGCGGCTGCCCCAATTTCTTGACTACGTAATGTTAAACCTGCAAAATCAGTTACATAAGAATTCCATCAACAAAGCAGCATGAAGCTCCAAGAAAAAATCATACCAATCCTTACCTGAAATTATAAATATACAAAATGTACTCACTTTTGACAGGTAGTACCTATCAGCGGTACAGCCAAGGCTAGGATTTGCAAGTCCAAGAACAACCCCGCCAATAAGAGCTGAAGCACTTTGGAAGAAAATGATCAGCTTCTATGCAACGTCAGACCCATGTATGAAAAATAATAGCATGCACAGAGATAACTAGCTAGTTTAACTTCAAAAAAAAGGCTACAAAACAAAGGTATATGCATCAGACAGAGATGAATTCCAGGAACGCAATTAACATGAGTAGAATGAAAGAACAAAAGGCCATCTAAACTATTATTATATCCAATGTCATCAGCTAGAGCTGAAGTATTTTTCATTTTTTCCAATCACTTAAATCTTCTTCTTAATATTAGGTAGCCAGCCACTAGACTAAATGATAACAGCCCAGTGAAGTGGGGGAATGCAACCAGCAAGATATTAGCCATGGAAGTCACAGGTATGACGCACACCAGGTTTGAAGTCAATCCATTTCTTAAAATAAATTAGGCAGCAAATAACATCAAAAACACTCCAACCCCAGAACCTAGTCCCTAATTCTGAGTAGCCGTGACGAGAGAGGGAAAGATAGATTGCCTCTCCATCGTAAAAAAAAATGGCTTCAAACAGATCGCACTCTTCACTCATCATGTGGTTACAAGTGGCATTAAGTGTCCAATTACAAGATCCAGTGTTGGGCGTGAATTCTAATTCCATATCTGAGCAATGGTGTGTAGACATGGGTGAGGTAGCAAAAAATCCTAGTCAAGATATGGATGGTTGGATGTTATCTTATAATGTTTCGACTTTCATGTCATGTATTTAGTTCTATGACTTTCAAAACAAAATCCTAATTTTCTTTTTTACTTATAGGAATATTTTGTTTGTTATATTTGAAGTTTTGGCTTTACATATCAAGGTCCTAGCACAATTTTGATCTTGGATAAAAAAATTATCCAATATTTTACACAGTTGATATAATATATTGATGCTCCAGTGTAGTGTCAGTCTTTAAGCACCTGGAGTCACTTGAAATGTTTTAATGTCATTATTGAATATTAGGCCACATCTACTAAAAGTTAATCGTGCATGTATGACCAAGGAAGAAAATCGCGGACTCGGTCACGTTCGCGGTAACGCGGGAGCGACTTGTAACGGTCATATAGAGACAAATCGCGGTTGACGCAGCGTAAAAATTCACACAATTAGAATTTTAACCTTAAAATGGCATTTTTGAAGTTTCATTAGTATTCTTATAACTTAATTTGACCAAAGCAATCATATGGGTGAGTTACACATATGGTGAATAAAAAATTACTTTAAACATGAGATTCATATCCTATTATATATATAAATTGATACCAAATCATATATATTATTCAACTCGAAAGACTCTGGCAAGTTTTTCTCCTTCTGTTGGTGTGTCCCTGTTGTTTTTGTACTACTATGCATATGTTTCCTTTCTCTTTTTTGACCAATTTTGATATGATAACGAATGTAACGGGTAAATAAACGTTCTAACGCGGCGAGTCAACGTTATGTAACGGACAACGCGGCGAGTTGAACGTGAATTTCATCGCGGCGTTACGTGACGGCATTTCGCGTAACAGCAAGTTCAAAATTTGTTACATAACGGCCGTTACGAACGGCCTAAGTTTTGCTTCCATGTGTATGACACACATTATAATAACTAGCAAAAGTACAGCACATCATTGTTTGGTGTAATAGGCAGTAGCATATGAAATGCAAGAGGGTTTTGGAGATTTAGAATGCTTTGTGGAATGCTTTGGATAGGTGAAAATGAATGGCGCCAATCACCCAAGGAACGGTTATGGGCCAGAGGAAAGTCACAAACCTAACCTAAAAACTAGATCATTTGTTGCGAATTTAAACAATCCTAAAACCAGCACAACTCAAGGTAACTTTAAAAATTAGATTTTATTTTATATTGATTGCAGCATATTCAACGATGAATATGAAAACACTGAGAGCCCTTTTTGTAGGGTCCTTTGGTTAACAAGAATCTCTAAACAAAAATGAAAACTAGCAACTCTAAAACTCTTCAAAGAACCAGAATGGAACAAATTTATCTCCTAGAATAAGAAATCAAGTATCTAGATTCAATCCAAGATAATTTTTGAAAAATAATAAAAAAGAACCTCGTTAAATCTAGGTGGAAAAAAACATTCAATAAATTCTAAAAGTTATCTCTTTATAAAAAAAAGTCAATGTTCTTGCAATCCAACAAAGACTTCTCTTTGCTTGAAGTACTCCTAATCGCCTTCTAACAAGATATGAATAACCCTTAGCTTAAAGTCTTTATATCTTTGAAAAAGCTTATACAACTTAGGAACTAGACAATAAGGGAAACAAAACTCGGCCGTTACGTTACGTAACGGCCGTTATGTAACGGATTTTGAACTTGCCGTTACGCGAAATGCCGTTACGTAACACCGCGATGAAATTCACGTCCAACTCGCCGCATTGTCCGTTACATAACGGTGACTCGCCGCGTTAGAGCGTTTTTTTACCCGTTACATCCGTTACTATATGAAAATTGGTCAAAAAATAGAAAGGGAATATACGCATAGTACCACAAAAACAATAGGGACACACCAACGAAAGGAGAAAAACTTGCCATAGGCTTCCAAGTTGAGTAATATATATGATTTAGTATCAATTTTTACATATAATATGATATGAATCTCATGTTTAAAGTAATTTTTAATTCACCATATGTGTAACCCACCCATATGATTGCTTTGGTCAAATTAATTTATAAGAATACTTATAAAACTTTAAAAATGCCATTTTGAGGTGAAAATTCTAATTGTGTGAATTTTTTGAAAAAATTCACGCCGCGTCAACCGCGATTTGTCTCTTTTCGACCGTTACAAGCCGCTCCCGCGTCATCGCGACCGTTACCGCAAACGCGACCATATCCGCGATTTTCTTCCCTGCTAGACATTCTAAAAAAAATCATGTAACTCTATACTATAGCGTAACAATACATCTGGTACAAAATATAACTTGCACTTGTTAATCGAGTCGGTCAAGTTCGATTCAGGCTTGGTCACTTTTGAGATCATATCATTTTTAAGTCGTGTCTCCAGTCACCAAGTGCTTGTCCCTAGTCAAATTATTTGGGTCTTATTGATATGAATCTACAAGATCCATATAGAATAAAAGGGAGGGTTCTCTAAACACGCAAGTTTAGAGAAATAATCTAAAATTAAACCTAGAAAATAAAAGCCCAATAAATATTTAGGAGTAATTAAAGAACTAGAGCAACATACCATCCATAGCCCTTACAACTTGGAACCTATTCAAGGCCCAAAGCACCTAAAACAAGTCCAATAATTATCAAACCACACTTGAAAACCCTAACAAAGAGAGTTCCTAAAAACAAAAGGAGTACCTAGATTAAGCCCATACTATCAAACTCTAGTAGTAATTTGTACACTATTAAAGCCTCATATATCTTTTAGACTATGTTGGTTCTGAAATATTGTTTCATGATAGTAGACTAAGTAGCTAACCATTGCCTCATAGGTCAACCATGGTCAAAAACAAAATGACCTTCTGAATGCTATAACGGTGCGCAAGGCAAGTACATGTTGCAAAGAATTTACTTAGTTTCCCATATGCACAAGAAATCATAATGTATGCGGCACATAAACCACTAAAGCTACAATATGCAGCAATTTAGGACCAACACCAAAGTTTCGATAATAATGCTAACAATGTAGCAACTATAGGTAAACATTAGCGGTCTGTTTGGATAACAAAGAAGGAGGGAAAGGAAAGGGAGAGAGAGAAGGAAAGAAAGGAGGGAAGAGAAAGAGAGGGAAAGATTTGGTCCCTTTTCACTCCAGTCTTCCCAATTTTGAAGGGATTGTGCTTACTAAAAAGGAGAAAAATGGATTCTTCCCTCTCCCTTCTGTTACCTCCCCTAACCATTTATCTAAACAAGTGATATTGTCTCCCTCCCTTTCTCTTCTCTTTCTTTCCTTCCATTTCCTCCTATCCAAACAATGTGTAAGGACTTGTTTGGTTGACATACTAATTCATGGAAAGTGGAAATTCCTAGGAAATAAGATGATATGGAGTTGTTTGGCAGACAATAACATGGGAACTTACACTTCCTAGGAAGCTCTATTTCCTACAAAATGGAGGAAATTACTTACCTAAGTCTCCCTAACTTCCCATAGAAAGCTTAATTTCTCATGATCAACCAAACACAATTTTGCATTTCCAAGGAATTTCAATTATATTGGTAATTTTCCTCCATACAACCACAACAGGCCTAAGTCTATAATTTACCCATACCCATACACTGAAAGCAAATTCATCATACTTATGAAAAGTAAACAAATTAAGGGAGCATTATTTATTTTGTTGTTTGAAAATTCTCTTTTGCCTTTCAACCCATGACAAAATCAGAGTATACATTAATAAAAATTAAGTGTTTGGTATCATCAGAATAAAAGGTTGATAATAGTATCCCATGAAAAGGACAAATTTTGAAAAGAATCAAAATGCAAAAGGTCGATAAAATATGGGGAGAAAACTAATATGTTGAATGACTTGAATTGTAATATGTGAATACTGTAAGTACATGGCCAATATATAGCCAAAGAAAACACAAACCTATTCCTAATAGGAAACAACTAACACATTTCCTAGTGATAAAGATAACTTAATAATATAGGAGACTTAATAACATAAAGACTTATGTAAGTATAAGCAGCCATTTATACTTTCCTATACGACGAATGTTCTTTTGGACCGGACTAATTGAAAAACAATTATGTTCAGTTCCATTAGTTTCAGTTAAACTCCTTTTGTCTCACAATTTCAGTTCAATTCAGTCCAATTTAGTCTAAAAGAGGAGAGCCTACAAGTTGATCTCGTATTCCTAATAAAGGTCAACATGAACATTACTTAGGTCCTTAGCCAAAAGAAGTGAGACTAGCATGCAGGAAGAACACATTAGTTCTTGTACACAATCAAAACCAGGGAGAAATAAATAAGACATTACCCAATGGAAGAAAGTTGGCGCCAGCAAAATGAAGGAGGGGCCGTGCCCATTTCAGCACAACCCTAGAATGGTTATCGTCCCCATCATTTACCTTGATGAACAAACAAAACAAACAAATAAAATTTATTCGAATAAAACAAGAGGAACACATAAAAACAACGTTGATGATTATTAAGGACACATACAGCGTTAGATGGTGAAGCAGCTCTAATCGGCGATAAACATAATCGAGGTTGGGATTGAAGAATGAATGGATTATGAAAGGAATTAGTAGATAAGCGAATAATATTATTCTTAGGGAATTGCGAATTGAGGCGGATAGTTGGAGGAGGAAATGAGGAGGGCAAAAGTGAGAGTGAGACTGTAAAATGTAGAGCTTTGACTGTTCCCGCCATTGCCATTGCCATTACCAATTCAAAGTCTGTGAAATTGTGGTTCAGGAAGTAAACCGCGCAAAGTTAATTGTAGCTACAGAAGATGGCTGAAATGGTAGGCGACAGAGAAACGAGAGATCAGTGTTTGTCAGGTGAACAAACCGATTTACTTCGACAGATATTATAAGTCAAAGAAAATCCTAATGCGAATGGTAGAGGATTTGGTGTATAATTTTTTATACTAGTTGGACTACTGCGTGCTAAACTGCCAACTCAGTATCATAATCGTTTATGTTAAATTTTACACAAATAAAATCTAGTTAGAAACATATAAATGGCTTTAGATAGATTGAGTAGTAGTAGGATGGGATACGAAGAACAATAAAGAACAAAAAGAAAGCAGAGAAGAAAGAACACCGAGAGTGGCGACGTGGAAAACCCCAGGAATAAGTGTCTAAAAACCTCGGGTGGCCTTGAGTCCACGATCAATGTAAATTACAAGTACAATGGATGTGTTTCTTTACGAATGCTAAGTGTAAAAAATGAGTAGAAATAATATCTAAATTAGAATAATCAGTAGTAGGTTATGGGTTTGTGTTGTGCATCTAATTAAACGTTTACAGCTTATATAGGCTTCAAATCAGCTTGTTTGGACTGCTGTGGAATATCTGCAGGTTGCTGTAACAGCTTCCCGAAATATAGGTAGGTAGTTGTAATAGTTTCCTTAAATCAAGCAATTCTGTTAATACTTTCTGTTTAGCTCACTTTGACTTAGTCTCTCACTATATTAGGCACGTGGGGAGTATACTGAATTGTGCTCTAACTGATTTTGACTTGGTCTTCATAACAAACTTTCCTATAACTTAGGCTATTGTTGAGTCATATGTTGACCTGCTACAAGCTGGTGACTGCTAGCTAGTAGACGCTAGCTGGTAGCTGGTAGCTAAAAGGTGGTAACCGCTAGCTGGAAGCCGGTATCTAGTATCTGGTAGTAGCTAACTAGAAACTAATACTTGTAAGATGGTAACCGCTAGCTGGAAGGCGGTATCTAGTAGCTAGTAGTAGCTAACTAGAAACAAATACTCGGAAGTTGGTACTCGCAAGCTGGAACCTGCGAACATGTAGAACTAGCTTAGAAAAATCTGGACACAACAATAACTGTGGATTTTTAACGAAAAAAGGTTGATCTTAATTAATTAGAAAAGAAAAAGGGAAATATGCATGTCAATGTTTTATTTCAATACAAGTATATACATACTAATATTCTATATCATAAATACATTTAACAATTTATTTGGAATAGAGTTTTTTGTCAGAAATAAGCTTTTATAATCACTTTTTTGCGAAAAAAACAACCTTTTAATTTTTTTTGCAACTTATAACCTTATACCAAAATTTTGTTGTGAAATGAAACCTTTTCTCAAATTTCGTCATTGACTGTTAATTAAAAACCATTGACTGTTAATTAAAACATTGCCTCCCCAAAATCATTCTTCCCCAAAATCAGAATTAGGATTCTTCTTCAACAAAATCATTAGTTTCTCAACCATGTGGAAATTAGAATGGAAATTAGAACTGATACTAATAATGAAGCCCTGATCAATAGACACACTCTCCGTTTCCATTCCCTATCTCTATCTCTATCTCTCATTTTCTCTCCAAAAGAAATTGATCAAAGCTCATTTGTTGTTGTGCAAAACCTAAAAATGGATCTGCTCTGCAAAACCTACTCCAATGGCTCCGATGACGATGAAGAAGATGAAAAACCTTCTAATGGAGTACTTCCTCCTCCATCGAAGCGGCCTAAATATTATGATGTAGTAGCCTATGATCCGAATTCCCAAAATGGAGCTCCGATTACTGGAAGTGGCAGGTGCATCTCCAAGAGAGTGAAAGCTCTAATTGCTTATGCTTCATCGGCTTACTTCAATCCTCCTAACAAAAACTTTTACAAAAATTATTAATGGAGCTCTGATTACTGGAAGTGGCAGGATTTATTTTATGACTCACAAAAATTATGTTAGTTGCACATGGTTGAGAAATTTCTGATTTTGTTGAAGAAGAACCCTAAATTTTGATTTTGGGGAAGAATTTTTTGGGGAGGCAATGTTTTATAAGGTAAATGAGAGGGAAAGAAGGGGAAAAAAAGGAGGGAACGAAAAACTGAAAGCAAAATAAATAAAAAACTAACAGTCAATGGTTTTTAATTAACAGTCAATCACGGAATTTGATAAAAGGTTACATTTCACAAAAAAAATTGGTTTAAGGTTGTAAGTTGCAAAAAAAAATAAAAAAGGTTGTTTTTCGCAAAAAAATGATTATAAAAGGTTGTTTCTGACAAAAAACTCTTTTCAATAATTACACTCTAGTATGCCTTGAACTCGTCGTCAACAATTGAATGAATTCCTACGAAGCTTTAATTATCCATTTATGTATCAATATTGTTGTTTATAGTGCTAGTTCTACAAAATTTGCAGAAGTGTTTTCTGCATTGCGTTAATTGTATTCTCCCAATAATTTGTTGATAATTGTGTTCTAGTAACTTTAGTTGCTAGTAGTTATAATCTGCAACTTCAATGTTATATGCTTCTTGGAGAAATTTAATTGCTTGTCTTGCTGCATTCTGTTGTGAAGGACCGAGTCTCGTTGAAGGTGAACCAATAAATCGTCTTCGTTCGAACTATTTGGAATTCCATAGAAATCAATATATGCCCCCATGTTATCATCAGTTATTGCATAAATTCCAATATCTACTCGTGGTAGACCTAATTTTACCAATATATCGTTCAAATATGATGTTTACTTCAACAACTCGACGAGGTTCTTCCATTGATACTAAATAGGGAAAAAGAACAAATTACATAAGTAACCAACAACAAATACGATATTGATGAAAATTGTAATGACAAAGTAGTTAAGTATACTTACTATGTGAAATAGCACTTGCAAGTTTGTATGAAGAGTTATTAATATCTTGTAGTGTTGAAATGGTCTTTGTAGTTTGGGTATTTATAGGCATGTTGAATTTATTTTAAATTAGAGTTTTTTGTCAGAAACAACCTTTTATAATCACTTTTTTGCGAAAAACAACCTTTTAATTTTTTTTTGCAACTTACAACCTAAAATCTATTTTTTTTTGCGAAATGAAACCTTTTTCTAATTTCCGTCATTGACCATTAGTTATATACCATTGGCCTTTAGTTTCCACCCCACCCCACCCAAAACCACCCCGACACCACCACTACCCCACCCGAAACCACCCCAAAACCACCCCCACCCTAAACCACCGCAGAACCATCCCACCCCACCCGAAACCACCCGCAAAACCAGACTAGCCCACCCAAAACCACCCCAGAACCAGCCCCAAAACTACTACCGTGGCTACTGCCCTCACCTCTGACCCCACGATTCCGAAGACCTCTGTGGTAGCAACTCAGCTCCCTCTGCCCGCAATGACCTTCACTCCCCTGACTTCCCTCACGCAACTCAGCTCCCTCTACCCGCAGCATTGCAACACCACCTCACCTCCGGCGCCTGAAATGCCAACCACCGCAAACCAGCCGACCAGTCAAGCCCGTGTCGCGAACCACCAGCGAAGCCCCCTTCTTCTCTCCCTGTTCGTCCGCCCCTCCCTTTTCCCCTTACTCACTCTTTCCTTCCTTTCTCTAAACTAATTCGAATGCATCAGCTTCCCCACTGCGGGGGGTAGTTAAAGACCATTCGTCCACAACTCCCTGGGTTCTGGGGTGGTTTTGGGGTTGCTTCGGGTGGGCTGGGCTGGTTTTGGGGGTGGTTTCGGGTGGGGTGGGATGGTTTTGGGGTGGTTTAGGGGGGGGGGTGGTTTTGGGGTGGTTTCGGAGGGGTAATGGTGGTGTCGAGGTGGTATGGGGTGGGGGGGGGTGGAAACTAACGGTCAATGGTCTATAACTAACGGTCAATGACGGAAATTAGAAAAAGGTTTCATTTCACAAAAAAATTTAGGTTTTAGGTTGTAAGTTGCAAAAAAAAATTAAAAGATTGTTTTTCGCAAAAAAGAGATTATAAAAGGTTGTTTCTGACAAAAAACTCTTTAAATTATAAAGAACTTATGTAAAATTTGTCTATTACTCTACGTGTTTGTGTATGTTCGCTAAAAACGATACGTGTAAGGTAGATATCACTCTAATGTTGATGATTACACGTGTAATAATATATACATTTTAGTATGTGTATACATGGTAATATTGTAGAATATGTTATGCTATCAGATAAGTTTTTATGAAGATATTGTTTAGTGTAACAATTGTCCTTATACTACTATTTTTCTATTATATGAAATTATTTATTTTTATATATTCATAATTCGTCTTTACATTATGTGGTTGTTTGGGAGTAGCAAATTGCGAGTATTAGTAATAGGAAACGTCCGAACTATAATAAATAAATTTATTAAAGTGAAGGGGGCCAACATGTGTAATTTACAAATATTTTTGGGTAATCTAAATGGTAATTTAATTGTTAACCTCTTTGAAACTTTAAATACATGCCTACATAATTTGTGTGCACCAACTTGTTCGGTATTAAGAACTTTATATTTATTTATTAATGTAAATAACAAACTTTAAAAACTTTAAATTTATTTATTAATCTTGTATTGAATATATAATATCGTGCTAAAGTGCATGGAGGTTCGAGTCCTCTTAGTGGCTTGGACAAGATCAAGCCATTCGTACGTTTTTCATTTGTCAGACATTGTATAATATTATTTAGGTAATCACTTTGAGAAACTGATATTATAATCACACTAATGTTTATTGCAAAATGAAAATGGGTATATAACTGTATTCTACATACTTAGTTAGGCATATATTATTTGAATTTGAGCATCTTATTTGTATCACTATATACGAAGCTCTAATTTATTTTGCTGCATAATTTCTCTAAGTGTTGTTGCTTATCTTCTTGCAATTTAAGCTGGTAGTAATTGTAATCTCCTATATCAACACTGTATGTAGATTGGAGGAACTTAATAGCTTGGCGTGCTGGAGTTTGTTGTGAAGCATCAATTATTGTGGAAGTCGTACCAATAAATCTTAACTTTTCTGAAATATTCGGAATTCCATGAATGTCCACATATGGTTTGAGCTCGTCGTCAACAACCGAATGAATTCCATAACATGATGCAGGTAAATGAAGTAGTATCAGCATACCGTTCAATATATTCTTAATGTTTGCTTCGATAATTCGAATTGATCCGTTCATTGTAGTTATATGTACAATAGAATAGTAATGAGATGGTTTTACATTAGTAAATTGTTTTGGGTGTATATGAGTGTGTATGTACGTGTGTTCAGTTATGTTTATAGAGTAGCAATTTTCTAGTAGGTGTGACATACATGTTGACATTTGTCATTAACGTGGTTACTCAGATGCATGTATAATCATACGTGTTGTCTAAATATTGATGTTGATATTATCTGTCACAATAGCGAATGAAGTTAAGATCATATGGAGCTCTACGTGTGAAGAAATTTATGGTGTTAAAACAGGTTGTATGTCGTAAAAGTAGATCAAAAAAATAACTATAGAAGTCATAATTTGTTGTTTGAATAATTTATTTCTTATATTGCTTGAAATTTATGTATATTTTTTTCAGGATAGTTCATAAGAATGTATCAAAAAATAATTATAGTATTTTGTTCAATGTAAGTTGTCATTACGTCTAATTTGTATGTGCGTATAGGAAAGTTGATATTAAGATGTATATTGTAAATAAATAAATGCATATTATTTGATTTCGTCTGTAAATATTTTTTTTAATAGATAAGAGAGAATTTTAATAGCTCAAAAACAAGGCATACACCCTAAGGTTTCCAAGATCAGAACAGACCATCTAGGATGGACTATTCATCGCAAGGAAACCACATTTAACTAAGTATTACAAACCATTTCCGACCAATCCCTATCAGAACTCCTTAACAAAGCATGCTTACAAGCATTCACTCTAACAATTAACTCATATTTCAAAGAGTTAAAAACAACATCAGGCCTAACAACTCTAAGATAAAAAACAACAGCATTCATATTTTTCCAAATGAAGTAAACAGCTGCATTCAGACGAGCATACAACACCATTTTCTGAAACCTTGATCCCTGCTTCCTTCTAACCCAGTTATACCAACACATAAGGCTTCTGCCATAAATTCTGAACTTCAGCCATGAAGAGATCAACTCCATAATTTTCTTACTGAAACAACATTGAAAGAATAGATGCAAGTGAGATTCAGTACATATCTTACATAGAGGACAGTTGCTTGTTTGACACACATCCTAACTTGGCAATCTATCAAGAGTATACAGCCTACCCTGTACACTCAGCCAACATTTGAACCTGTGCCTAGGAATAGCCAATATACACCATCCAACTTTTTCCCAAGCACACCTATCAGACTCCCCTAAAAGAAGTTGATATATTTGCTTAATTTTGTACTCTTGTAGTTGCATTAACACATTACTTGTAACATTATTTTTTATTTTATCTTCAGTAGCACAAACAGATCTCCAATACCAACTGGAGGAGCTAGAAGACCTATACTCCCACTAATCCACACCTTTAAATAAACAGAATTCTCCCATTTAATCCAGAGTGAATCCTGCTTTTTGCAATATCCCAGACATGCTTACCAATAGCTGTAGTGTTCTACACATCAACTCTTCTAAAACCAAGCCCTTCAGCCTTTTTTGGACAATAAGCATGCTTCCAGTTAATATTCCCAGGCTTAGAAGTAAAGTATTCCCCACTTCACAAGAATGATCTACAAATCTGCTCAATATTCTTAATAACACTCCTAGGGATAATGAAAATCTGTCCCCAGTAAATATGCAAACTCATCAGCATAGAGTTAATCAATTGAGTTCTAGCAGTGTGAGAAAGATTTTCAAAACTCCAAACTCTAATTTTGTTTGTCATTTTTGCACATAACACTTGGCAGTCAGCAACACTCACCTTTTTTAACGGGTTTTCATCCCCAGATAAGCAAAAGGAAGATAACCTCTTGAAAATCCAGAGACATCCAATATCCTTTGAACCTCACTCTCCTCCATACCAGCAGTATACACAACTGTCTTCTGCTTTTTGACTCTCAAACCAGAAGAGTTTGAAAAGAGTTTAAAGCCTTGCAACATATGATAAGTAGACACATAATCACCCTTGCAGAATAGAAGAACATCATCAGCAAATATCAAGTGGTGTCTGTAAATATTCAACAAGTAATGACGGATATAATCACTATAATATTGATAAGCTACATTATTCATATATTTTACAGATATTAAAATATGTACTTCTCTTCTAGATATATATAATACATATATGTAGATATATATGTATGGGTGTAGTATCTTACAGTAAGTAAAAAGCGTAAGCTTAAACATAATGACGTTTTAATTGTTAGCTTCCATGATTTGTTTAGTTTTCTAGTGAATTTGTTTGTTATCTCCAAGCATATATGTAACCAATTCTACGGTGAAAGTTTTGTCTTTTATTTTTTCAAAAGTTTCTTCAATAAATGCTCGGCGTTCCTACAAGAGTAAATGCAATTAATGAGCTTTAAAATGATATACTTACAAAGTATACACATAAGGAAACACATATATACCTACATTGAAAAAGAGAAAGCTCATTTGCTTTCTTTTGTAGGACAAATTCAGCGTGAGGACCAAAAAGGGTCATTGATATAGTTATGCTTGAATCTTCAAGATCAATATGTAAGATACATCTGACATAAATTAACAACCCTTATTATCGATAATTTGATATGTGGGTATATATATTTGTGTGTATGTATTAATTATGAATATAATTTACTTAAAAACATTATAAGAGATTATCTAGGTTTTAATGTTGCAGTATGTGGTTGGGATGAGGCAGAACAAGTAAATTGCTCTCCAATTTCTGCGTTGCATTTTTGCTACAGACATTGCAGGAGTCCTAGATTAAGTTGTTTTTGTTCACTATTTCTTTCATTTTGCGATTCCGGCATCCCCAAAAGATTGAAGGGAAAGTTTTACCGTACGGAAATTAGGCCTGCTTTGTTATATGGCACCTAATGTTGGGCGGTGAAACAATGTCACGTTCATAAGATGAACGTGGCGGAGATGCGTATGTTGCGGTGGATGTGTGGTCACACAAGGAAGGACCGATTAAGATATGAAGTGATTCGGGAAAAAGTTGGAGTTGCATCCATTGAAGAAAAGATGAGGGAGAATCTGTTAAGATGGTTTGGTCATGTGAAAAGGAGATCAGGTGATGCACCGATGAGAAGTATTGAAGAGTGGAGGAGTAATCAAATTGTAAGGGGTAGGGGGAGACCTAAGATGAATTGGATGAAGGTAATTGAAAGTGATATGAGGCTACTTGGGATTGAGGAGAGCATGACGTTGGATAGAAGTGGGTGGAGGGACAGTGTCCATGTGGAGGAACGGGTGTGATTACTGCATTTATTTGTTGTTCTCAATTATGTTGGTTTTAAAACCTTTTGTTGAAAACCTCTTTTAAAACTTTTTGGTGTAAACCTTGTTTTCAAAAACTTATTTAAAAATTCTTAAAACTTAAACCCTTTTAAAAACTTTTTATCACTACTGTCGATGCCATCTCCTTTGGCAACGGTTTCAGTTGACGATTCATGTTGGCCGACCCCAAATCACTTTGTTCCCATGAACAAAAAAATTAATTACGTGTTTGACACGGTCGTTGGACGTGCCAAATTAATAAACCTAACTTAGCATAATATAGGGTAAGAAAGGGTCGAATCTAAGAGGAAGCAAGGATTAATCAAGGTTTGAAACGATTTAGCGAGCTAAGTCTATTTTTGGGGGATTTTCAGATTAATTGATTAACTAAGAAACTAAGAACGAATTAGCTAACAATTAAAGTAAATGATTGAGTTTAACAATAATGGAAGACACTAGGGATAGGGGAATCACTATTTAACCAATTGCTAACGTATTTGTCAAGCCAAGGGGATTCATTAGGGTCTACTAAGGGACTAAGTCACTCATATGTTTCCTAATTACTCTCTCGAGCTAATTAGGAGGACTTAATCAACCAAGTTTACCTATTCTCATGGTAAAATCAATCGATCAAGTATTTCCACAACTCGTAGCGATTCGATTAAGGTCCTAGGAAGCCTAACACCTATTCTCTTGGTGAATTCAACCTATTGACTAGCCTAAGGTCCATCAAAAGCTTCATCTCTCAATCCTTCACTTTTGATCCCCAAATTAAGTTCAAATGATGATCAAGCAATTAAACAAGCAAATAAATAGGCTAGACAACCTAATTTCACCTAAATCTAACCCCCTAGCTTGACTTTTGAGGTCGACTCATGATCATCATAGGTCATCCCCTTCCCCTAGCTAAAAATTACTCTCTAGCCATGAACAAGGTCAAATAAAAAGCTTGAAATAACATTTGTGAATCAACAATTGTGAAAATCAACATAAATGAGCTAAACATCAACTAATCAATACTAATCAAAGGCTAAAACAAAATAAAGCAAATAAAGAAAAGAGATAGAAGTACTCAATAATAAATGACAATCAATGTCCAAAACTCCATGGAAATACCTTCAAAAGCTTCAAATTCACAATAAAGATCTACTTTTTATCTCTAAACTCTACTTCTCTCTCTAAAGTTCTCTCTCTAATTAAGCTAATTATGATTCAGAAATTAAAACATTCTCATTATTATTACAAAAATGGGTTTTTATACCCCAAAGTACTAAGGGCAAAACCGTAAAAACAAAACCGAAACCGTCTAACAAAACCGATACAAAACCGAAATCGACCGATACAAAACCGAAACCGAAATACCAAAATCTGGGCATGGAGCGCCCGCTCCTTGCACGCTCCCGGGTCGCTCCAAGTTCCTGCTTCCTTGTCTTCACTTCTTGACCCATGGAGCGCCCGCTCCCTCTCCTATGGAGCGCCCGCTCCCCTATTTGGAGCCTCTTTCTTGCTTGTATATCTTCAAAACACTCCAAGCAAACATTAGATGGGGGATGGGGTATGCATATGCAAATGCAATAACCTATATGCACCCTAACTATATGCAAATGAACTAAACTAAATGTTAAACATGAGATTACAAGAAATGATGAAAAAAGGAAAGAAAAGGAAACTAAATGACCTAAAATGCATCTAAATGCCCTAAAACTACATGCAAATAAGTGAACCTAAAGTCCACTTATCAGTGTTAAATGATTTAAAAAACACACAGGGAAATATATGATATACAATTTATATAGATTACTTTTGTACCTATTGTTCTGGTAGTACGTCAATTGAAACATTTGGAATTTCATTTGGTTCCGTCCTTTCGTTAATGTGACCACTAACTCTATTATTCAGTTCGTTAATTGTATTAGCATTGTGACAACCCTGAAGTTTAAACATTTGTATAATATCGTAATATGTCCATTCGTTGGTTTATATTTGAATTACAGATCTGTAATGTATGTGTACTTGGAGTATCAACATTTATTTTTATAGTAGAAAGAGCGGAGCTATTCCACTTTGGTCCTGCAATAATATGAAAGGATAATTTTCATAAGTAGTAAGAATGTTTATATATACAATATATATATGAATGATTGTGAGTAGATACCGTCATTTGTTTGCTGTGACACCAGTAATCTGAACAATGGGAAGGAAGTCGATGATTTCAGCAATTTGTTGAGCTTCATGTGTAGCAAGAGTGTTCCGCACTGACAATATTCCATGTTTTAACCTGTCATTCCGTATAATAGACATATAATGTGAAAGGTGACGCCCGGATTCACTGACCAACTTAATTATAGCTAATTACAGCAGAAAATTATTTTAATCCGGATCATCGTCCTAAAACGAAGAGTATGGAATCTTAAAACCTGAAAATTTTAAAACTTTGAACTATAAACCATGAACTTATCTAAATGGTATAAATTAAATAGTAAAGGTCTACAGAAAATTCGGCAATGTTCCATTTGTAATACGGACCGCCTAAACATTTACTTAGGACTCGCGTCCGAAACATGAACATGTATATCATTTTAATATACTTCCACCACCTATTCCCAACTTGTACTTTACAACTATTAATTTAAAACTATTTACAACTTAACTAAACACTATATTGTTACAAAGTCGATCGTCCTCGTTTCAATAAACATATAGTTACAACAAGAATTCCTGCATCAAAGCTTCCAATTTGATAGCCAGAACTTCACTGCATCCACCTGAAACTAATACGACATTGCCACCTACCCAAGTGATAGGCCAGAGAAATGACAAAAAAAAATATTTGACTCACATCAGCAATGCGGTGAGTACTAAACCCGTAAAACAAGTAAAGCATGCTTTGCTGGTTTTGGTTTAAAACACTCATCACATATGTCGATAACTCACATAACCATGTATACCTCAAACCATTTACTCAAACGAATATTGAAAAATCATATTATTCATTATCAAAATAGTACTTCATAACAAAATATATCGTTGATATAATATATGTTTGGAAACTCAATTTACTTCCACAACATTTAAGTTTCTTACAAGAAACACTCATTGTTACTCGTTATCTTGGTGTGTACGCAAGTGGAGAGGTGTCACTCAGTACCTGATGTCTCCAAACTGCTGAGGGTCGTCACCCCACCTTTTATTGTTCTACTTGCAATATTTAAACCGGACATCTCCTATACCGCCAGGAAGGGTGAAGGCAACAACTAGGGACACTACCCCGCCTAACTCGGGTGCTTGTTCACACCCCATTCACAGTTCTTATTCACATTATAAATATTCAATATAATATGTGGTGACTTATTCACCTTATTTCACATATCATATTTCACTTTGTAACACATTCTCATATATACTACACGTTATTACTCGTAGATCCAGTTGTATATGAAATAATCGATTTGAAAATCATTTCATATATTTATGAAAATATTCTTAATATACATGGATAATCAAACAAATATATTTTCACCATCGACGATAGCTCAAAAGACCTCCATGTTAATTCCTTTACTAATAAAATCTTCAACATAATTACTTCATCATCCTCAACAGAGTCATTTGATAATCACTAATAAGCTCAATCTCCAAATTTGCCTTAACAACCTCAATTTCTCTGTATATAGTATCCCTACTAGTGATTAGTGTATACCTCAATTATGGAACAGATCGATATTCATTCTATATCATAATCGCTCACAAAAGCTAGCCCTATCTGTTCTCCCTTAATCATGTTCCTTTGTGAATTTCCCAATCCAATAACAACTGAAAACTAACAACTAGGACATTTACATAGCTCGATTAATCACTAAGAAGGATCTGCAAATATTACAAACATAGACTACATAAGATCGGGATGATCTAGTTTACTATCTTGTTACTTCGTTTATATAACTTTTACTAACCTTGGCTATGGCTTTTAGAAATTTCTCTTTATTACTAGAAGCAGTAATTAAAACTAATATCAAGTTATTCTAGACACACAATAACCTTTATTCTTTAAGCTTTCATATTGCTTGCAACATTATCACAATTAAAGAACTTATTGATTCACTATCATAATAGACTTTAGCTCGTTCATTAACTGGTTACCTCTGGTTACATTTGCTTTTAAACCATTTTGAACTAATTAATCTCAATATTTAATTATACTTAATCTTTAGCCAATCACACATTAGTGACCGGAGGATTATAAAAGTATAAAACCTATACGTTTGGTTTACAGAAATCTCTTACAAATGATGTCTGATTCTTACCTTTAACTCTTTTATTATAATTAAGTCCTTACACCAAATTCATATTTCTTAGATGTTGTTTAATGATCTCAGTCGGTTTTTGTAGGCCAAAACTAATTAACTCAATTCTATAAGCCGATTCAAATTACTTCCCAAATTAATAGTGACCTGATCCCTTACTCAATTCCTTCATGTTACAATCATTTAACTTAATTTGATAAGTGAACCTAGGCTATTTCATTAACTGATTCTTAAAGATAATTATGAAATTATTACATTCCAAAAGCATAATGTATCCAATTCCAACCATCCCTTTTAAGTTCTAGATTAGATATGCGGCAGCTAATTATCTACTAACCCTTAGCAATTTGGTACACATTTAGATTATTCCAAGAGCTTACTTTTAAAGAAAATCTAAGAATACTTCTATTAACGTCACACTTCCTGCAAGATAAACTAACAACCTTTATTTCTTCCATACTCTCAATCTTCACACTCGATGATTATTTTATCCCCATTTTAAAATGAACCCAAAACAAATATTCGGCATATATTATTCCATTTCACACTCTAAGAGTTAAAACATAGTTCGAGCATTCACTCAATGCTAATGACTTTAATCGAGTCTTAGCTATTCAACGATTAACAAATTTCATACTCCAAGGAACGTCACTCTTAGCCTCATAATTCAAAATCAACAACTAATTCGGTAGCTAACCTCGAGATGGTATTACAGATAGATAAAAACTGATTGGAAACTCTAACTAAAGATCCAACTGTCACAACTATACAATAATAGGGCAGGAATAACAGATAGCGACAGTATCAGACTCAAACAACAATAGCAACAACAACAAACTCAAACTCAATCAATTTGTTCCGACTTAGAATGGTGACACACACTAATAACTATACAATTGTAATTTATCTTTAACTTACAGTTGAATTCATAAAAAATCTTACAACAACTAATTCACAATCTATCTGAAACTGAATTGAGATTATAGAATTAAAGTAGTCGTTTAGTACCTCAGTTACGGTTTCTAGATAAACATGGGTGGCGGTGGTGTGGTGGTTGAACAGCGGTGGTGGTCGCCAGTGACTCGCGTGACCCTCCTCATGCGCACTCCTTCACCCATCTCAAGAAAACCCCCCTAATTTTGAGCAAACCTCTGAAATACATAAAGGGCTTTGGTGTTTTAGAGTTTACTCTATCTATATCTCTCTCTATCCGCCGGAAATTGGCCGGAGGTTTCTCGGTCCACTGCTCGCACACTTCTCCCTCTTTCTCCGTCCTTCGCCTTTTCTTGTCCCTACTTCGCCGCCCCACCGGAGCTGCGCCTCTGTCTGCTTTATTCTTCCTCCTTCTCTCTCTCTCTCTCTCTCTCTTCCTCTTCCTCTTCCTCTTCCTCTTCCTCTGTTTCTCGCCTCTTACGTCTCCCTCTACTCTTCCCTCTTCTGGTTTCATTTGAATCCAGCCCCTTTCCCCTTTGTTTTATTTTTTTATCTCAATTGATGAGTCACCCTCTTCTTTATTTCCCTTTCACCCACATAACCCCTTGCCTCCTATTCAAATGCCACACCATCCTAATCTTATTTCCCCTCCCCCCTTTTTTTATCTAACTTAATTAAATAAATAAAACACCCCTCTTTCTTAATATATTTAGTATACACAAAACTATAATTAATTTATCTCTTTAAAACAAAATTCTCATCAAAATAATAGGTCATACCCATTTCTAAAATTAATAGTAATTCCATTGAAATATTCTAATATAATTAATTCAATAAATATAACAAAATTTCTTAATAATAATAATAATAATAAAATCAAATATAAATTTTTCATTTAAAATATTAGGGTTTCATTAATTAATTAAACTTATATTATAATTAATAATTAATAAGCTGCTAAAACAGGGCTATTACATATAATATTATGTAGTAAGATATTTTCATTTTAATTCATAAATACTTTTTGAATATGTAAGCTTACGTTGTCTCTACCAACTCAATATCACGGATATCTTAACTTTTTCCAGCTGACTGAGAAGTCACGGTCCTTATATCGTGTACAAAGATAGTGTAACACCCCGACAATTCTCTCTTTATAAAACATATATTTTCCCAACTAAAACACAGAATTATCAAGGAACTATCGCCCGTGTGAAAACGTATTGGCTTACTCAGAGTATTGCAGCAGAAAAACATTAAAATTAAACTTTATTAAATACTTAAGACATAATAATTGTCAAAACCAACTTAAAGCATTTAAAATAAATAATCCATAAAACAACTTAATAATAGTAACGTAAAAGTAGAAAGTAATTAAAGTAATAAAACGATCCCTTATCAATGCCTCCAAAGTCCCAAATGAGTAATTGAGACGATGCATCACGTCTTCCAAACCTGTAGGCAAATACTCAATTGGAAATTGATCGCCAATAAAGGGTCATCACATGATCAATATGCACAGCCATGATCGACACACATAAAAGCACGTAATCAGCAAAGTTGAGTACATACATAAATAGAATAAAACACGAAACCTAGTCATGATACTGTTGAACAAGCAAACATGATCAATAAATATACCTCAAGAATTCAACTTGTAAAATAAGACTTAACTTCACAAGACATAAAACATGATAAATATTTAGTAAATTGAATAGACAATGGATCGAGTTGTCCAACCAAAACCAACCTTCAAAATAGAAGACGAGTTACGGGCGCGACTCCGTAACCTCTTGACCTACGATATCGAGGAACCTTTAAAAATAAAATAGGGTACGTGATCAATCCGACCCCAAGAAAAGCCATGAGCTACCACCATGTACTCCAACTCATACTAGTCTAAAACTTCAGACGTGCACAAGTCTAAAGCTATTGCTATTCACTTCCACTTTAAGTATTAATAAGTTATTCGATGTTGAACCCTAAACAAAGCAACCAACACATAACATGAATACAACCATTTCCACTTTTATCTTAGGATTAAATAATTGATCAAACAATTCCAATTGACCAAGAATTAATCCTCCAATTTATTTGTTGACTTAAATCAACAATCGAATGTCCAATGACAATAAATATACATACCCTACAAAGCCCTCGGTCTTGTCAATGTAGTAAAATAACCATAACCAATAATAATCCCACTTACTCACAAAGCCCTCGGCCTTTGAGAAGTAATAAAATAATAATAACTAATAATAGTCCGAAAAGTCCTTGGCCTTTGAGACGTAATAAAATATCCATTAAGGAAAACAATACCAAACTCCATAATCCAATAATAAAATATTACTAATCCACATCAAAACGATGGATCAAAATATAAATACTTCCAAACAACATGCTTGAATCAAACATCCATTCAATCATGTAATAAACATAAAGGCAATTAACATGCTCAATAACACGTAATTTCAATTTAATAGCCACGTCTGAACCATAAAAGGGTTCCCTATACATGATACTATAAATAATCATAATCCTTAGGACATGATACTAGTCTAACACATAAGGACATGTACGTACCGTGTGTAGACAAAGTTAGAGGCCACTTTAGAACTCTAGAAATCGCCTAAAGTAAATTCTCCGCTTACCAAAACAATAACACAACAATGAATTAATATCCTAATTAATTCACAGAAATATAAATTATTTTAAAACGCTTCAAAACTCGTTTTAAAATGCCTTAAAAACATCAAAGTTCCAACCTTTAACAACCTTTAATATAATACTTATAAAACTAGGCTTTAAAACCTCAAAAACCATTACTTTCATACTTAAAACTCACTTTAAATAATAAATAATAAATCTAAAATTATAATTTATATTGATAAAAATAAAAATCAGATTTTTAATCACTTCAAACAATAAAGTTTTCAAGTTTATTTATAAAACATATTAAAACTCATAAAAATCACAACTTCAATATTAAAACTCATAAAATCATAACTTTAATATTAAAACTCATAAAAATCATAACTTTAAGATTAATACTTTAGTTAAACATTAAATAGAGGATAAAGGTTAAGAAATAACCAAAAGAAATCACAAAAACCGGAATTGCTAGTGAAAAATGGCAGCAATACTGTCAAACTTCCAGAGGCCACAACTAGGGGTGTTCAAAAAAATCCAAGCCGGGTGACCCGAACCATTGACCCGGGAGGGAAAAAGCGGGTAATTTTACCATTTTTCATGTTTTATCGGGCCGGGTACCCGTCCGCTAAAAGTGATATCTAATGGGTCGGGTCATGGGTCGTCTTGTTGATGCCTCCGGGTACCCGCTGACCCGGTTTTTAGTAAAAAAAATCTAATGTTTTTTACTACTCTGCTCCATTACTTCCACTTTTTATTCTTTGAAAATTACGGATGTAAGTTTGTGAAATTAATGAAATCAGGCCTCTGTGTTCTTCAGCTGCCAGTAGGCCCACTACTCACTCTTTCTTCCTCTGTGTCATTACTTATACAGTTACGTGGTAGGTTAGGCTCTATTTGTCTTTCTCCTCGACTTCCTTTTCTTCACTCCTTCTCCACATATACGCACTAAACTTCTACGGTAAATTTGAGAGCTCTCATGTTCTTACTTATAGTGTTATCATTTTTGTACATTTTTGTTATTATTCTTTCTTAACTTCTCCCAACAATTTTATTTGCGAAGCTTTTTTTGATTTCGCATTCAGTCCTTTTTTATCCGGGTAGTGGGTACCCGGTTACCCGATCCGGAAAATTCGAGTATCCGTAATGCGGGTACCCGACTTTTTCGGGCCAGGCCACGGGCCGCATGAACAACTACCCGCAAAAGCGGGTACCCGGAAAGACGGGCACCCGATGAAAACCCCTAACCACAACTGGTGGAATAATAACCGGAATCTAGTGATTCTTGAGCCTAAGTTCAATAACTTTTCTAGATCTACAATTTTGAAGAAGAAAGTTTTGGCTAAAAACAAACGGAACTATAAGAAAACTGAGCAATCAGATTCGGAAGTATAAAAAGATGTAAAAAGAGAATTAAGAGAGAGAAGAGTGGCGGCGATGGTGCTGGCGGCTGTTGCGGCGGCACGCGAGAGGCAATGCTGGCGGTAGTGACGGCAGCACACAAGCAAGAGGGAGGTGGCGTGTAGTGGTGCATGGCGCTGGAACCAAGGGAAGAAAAAGAGGGAGGGTGGAAGAGTAAGAGGAGAGGAAAAAGAGAAAAAATAAAAGTGTGCAAACTTGGGGTTTAGGGGGGTATTTATAGGTTTTGCCTAAAATCTAGGGTGAATAGGTTTAGGCTTGGGTTTGTGCTTAAGATGAACATGTAACTTTAATAAATGGTTTGGACTCTCATCCCAATATTAAAAATCATTTTAAACACGACCCAAAATCTTTAATAAATATTCAATACTTAATACAACCCAATAAATATTAATGACTATTTAAAACGTTTAAACAATCATTTGACTTTCAAAATAGTCAACACTTAAATAATTAAATAAAATAAATATGAATAGATTATAAATATACTTTAAATATATTTATAAATTCATAAAATTACGGGGGATTACAGATAGCAACACCAATAAGGTATGCATATGCAGGTGGTAAGCTTGTCAATCAGGTAACGTAATTGGTACTAAACAACATTTCAAATCGTTGTTGCTTATTTTTGATGAGAACAAAAAATTACTAACTGATTCTGTCATTTTTGCCAATGTATTCAGTTGTTGCATCAAGTGGTACGAGTTAGGATGGTTCACTTCTCCTATTTTGTTTTGGAGCTCGCGTTTCAGTTACTCTTGTTGTTGATTGATGATCATTTGATATTGTTGTCCATCTGTAATAAGATATTCAGGCATTCGACTGATAATTGAGTTTGTGATATTATACTCTTTTCCTTCATGAAATATATCCTTGAAAAGCCCAATATCTTGTTCAAATGTAGTCGCCTTCATTTATACTCCCTAAATAGAAGATCAGTAATTCTAAAAGTTAGCATATATTTAAATTACATTGAGCTTTGATTAGAAAAGGCATAGTATAAATATAACTCATATTCAAACACAAGACTTTGCAGTTTTATAGTTCCCGAGCGTGACGTTTTCAGATATTGTTTTCGAACAACAACGATTGTAGTTGTAAAACTACGAATTTCATCAGTCAGATCACCAAGTGCTACTCTTTCCATAGTCTGAAATTTGTTGTAATAAAGTATGATATATATTAGTAACATATGTGTATGTTCACAAATCTTTATCAAGTATTTGAAAGCAAGTTGTACGACAATGAATGAAATAGCATAAATAATGGCTTTCGTTAGAGATATGATAGCTGGCAACAATATCTTCATTGAAAATAAATTTACTATATTGGAATTATTTTATAGTTAGAAGTAAAAATATATTTTGCAAGTTTAACATCGTAGAAAACTAAGAAAAATTCCGGTTGTAGGAAACTATATGGAATTTGGAAAAATTACTTACCAAGTGTATGCCGCCGACTTTCTAAAATAATTGCAGCATGTTGTAGAACTTCATAACATACAATATTTTTGGTTTTTTTTGTTACAATTGATGTCGCATTCAGTTGATTTAATAGCAACTTTGATATATGTGCTTTTTTTGGCGCGATATAGGGCAACATAAAGTTGTGCATGAGAAAGTACCGGTTGTAGTAGATATATACCAACTTTGTCCAACGTTTGACCTTGGGCTTTATTTATTGTCATAGCAAAACTTAATCGAATTGGGAATTGTTTTCTTCAGAAATTGAAATTATATTTATCCACAACAGATGGTTATAATGGAATACGTGGTATGCAGACTCTTTCGCCCTTTGTGATGTCCCACAATAATTTCAGCGTCAATGAAATTAGGAGAGAAACTCTTGCATATTAATCTTGTTCCGTTGTAGAGACCTGATGTAGGGTCAAGATTACGAAGCAGAATGATGGGACTTTTTTTTAAGAACTAAATGATGTGGTGGGAAACCATTTGGTAGAAGGGTGTTAAGAAATTCCATTGGATAGTCGTGCATAGGATTCCAACAGCTTCGTCGAAGCTTCTGTATTCGAAGGCTTCCTCGGGTTGCCTTGAAACTAAACTCGAATTAATAATTTTGGCGTCCTCATTTGTTGGTGTTAAATTAGCTCTCGATGCCATAGAAGATGTAGGCAGTTTCATAGTATAAATATCTGGATATATTTCATCAATTAATCGTTTGGGTGAGAAAAATATTGTCTTCATTATGCATGACAATTGAATCTGGCAAAGACACATACTTTCCATCTTCATAGGGCGGAGCACTTTCTCCCACACGTATTAGGAACTTACTAAAAGCGGGATAATGAATTGATCTCATATTCTGAGTTAGATGAATTTTTTCAAGCTTTTGCCATAATGCTAACCTCATAAAACTTGCTTCAACAGCTTCTTGCAAAGTACTCTTAGGTACAACATGTAATACTTGTCTGAAATCACCTCCAAATACAATAACTTTTTGATATGTCCATTTTATATAGGCTTTTAGCCTCATTTTCCCTCTTGTTTTATACTCTTTTGGAGCTCTTTTGAACTCTTTATTATGAGATTTGATATATTTCTGTATGTTTCGTGTTTTTGAGCTTAAATTGTGCAAATTAGGTGTCTGAGGCCTTTATCTGACATTTGGGAACATTACCCAGATTACATGGGCATTTGAAGTACCACGAGAGCAATTTTGGAGCTCTTGGGGAGAAAAGACGTAAGAAAGGAGCTAAAGAGCACCCGCCCGCTCGAGGCCGAGAGCACTTTTGGAGCCCTTTGAGAATTTCGTCGAAGTTATCTCCGCCTAGCCACCCGGGGCATTTTGCCCGCCTGCCCAGGCGCTTGTTACGTGAATCAACTGAAGAAGTTTAAAGACCGTCCACCCTGGCGCCATCGCCCGACCGACCGAGCGGTTTCTTGCAAAGCCTTATTTCTCGTTTTTAATGCTTTTTGAACCTTGCCTATAAATACTAGAAGGTTAGTTTCGATTAGTTGTCTTAGTTTTATCTTAGTTTCGTATTAGCTTAGTGTTAGACTCTTGCTTTTCTCTCAAGTTATTTTGTTCGAACATCGTTGCTTTCAATAAAGTTGTTTCCTTTCGCATAGATCTGGTAATTATTCTTCCTTTTCTTTTCATTATTTTGATTATTTCTTTCATAGATCTTAATTATGTCATCCCTAAATGTGATTGCTTTAGTTTCCATAGTCATGTCTGAGTAGTGATTTTTCTAGGGTTTATAGGGAGGGAAGCCATGCTTATATTATGATCTTGATTTGAATGTATTAGTATTATTTAAGTTGTGATTAGAGCAATATAGTGTGATTTATTCCTTATTCATGATTTGTGTTAGTGGCTTATTTCATGAATTGCGTCTGGCAATACTAGTATGACCCGATCGTAGGCTTACTTTTAGAGGCTTAGAACACATTATTAATCCTGATTATGTGAGTGATCGTACTGCATATGTTGGATTATGAGCATTATGACCCGATCGTAGGCTTAACACCTGCTCTAATTGCTCGACTCTAAACCTAGGTTTTGCTAATCTTTTGAATCCCTTTGATTGATATATGCATGGTGGACCGAACTAGTGCCCTAGGCTTTTATTATCTGATTTAATCACCGTTTATTTATAGTCCTTATTAGTTTAGTAGTAGTTATTTGTTTCATCCTTGGTTTCATTTGAAGTAACTTTTTAATTGAATATTAACTTTGCAAACATGTCTCCCTGTGGATTCGACCCTACTTCCCTGACTACTGTTTGTAGGACTTTAGGATTACTTTTAGTTAGGTGATATGACTTTAGCCTATCAAAATTTGGCGTTGTTGCCGGGAGATGACTAGCTTTCTAGTTGTTATCTGGTTATTTAGTTTACTTCTTTTTGCCTCATTGGAACTTCATCGCTCCAATTGAGGTACTTTTCACTACTTCTTTTTGTTTCTTTAATATGCCCAGGTCTCAAAAAAAAGGTACCCCCATCTCTGAGGATCCCAATTTGACAAATACACTCAGGCAACTTCAAAAGAAAATTCAGAAATAAAAGCAGTCTGTTTAGCTGAACATCTCACACTTCGAGTTTAGCTATGGCCAAATCATTGAAATCATATGGGGTGCCTAATCTTGTCGGCATTCCCATTGGTCCACCAATGCCCAACATCATTGCGACAAACTTCGAGATTAAACCAGGATTCATCAACATGGTTCCACAAAATCAGTTCAGTGGGCATCCCACTGAAGATCCGGCCAATCATCTGCTGTGATTCCAACAACTCTGCAGAACTGTCAAACACTACGGAATCACACCTGAGCAACTAAAGGTCATGCTATTCGAGATTCCACTCTGCGACAAAGCTCAGAAGTGGTTCAATGATATCAGAGAATCAGAATGGTCGGGAATATCTGTTGAATTCCTCAAAGAGTACTACCCACCTACAAAAACAGTAGAAATCAGAAACAAACTGGCCACATTTCCCCAAGAGCTTGATGAACCTTCATTTTCGAATTATGTTGTAATAATTTTATGTATGAAACAAATGTATACGTTAGAGGGAGGAACAATGGTCGAAATGAACACATGAAAGGTATAACATTAATTTTAGTAGTGTATTTTATATTATAAAATATAATATTATGATCATGAAGGCATAGTGATTATATATTGATACACTTATTATTCTATATAATACTGTTACATCAAAATTATTAATTCTAGAAGTATTCTATTTATTCATAATTATCTATATTATATTTAAACTTCACAATTTATAAATAAATGTACAATAATATGCTTATACAAATCTAATATGTTGTTATTATAATAAGGGAATCACTTAACAAAATACTATGTCCAGCGTTTCTTTTAATTTCTTTAGTTTCTCAATATTATAATGTCAAGACTTTTAAAAAAATTAAATCAATTACAAAGCGGTCAACAACTATAGCCATTTTTTAATCATTGATATATTTAACATCAATCCAATTATATAAGTTATGCATCTTTCGTTAGTATTAATGAGTTATACTCAATGGGAACAAGATGATTAAGATATGTAACAAGAAATCATATTTTCGCAATTAATTAAATTTTGTAAGAAGATAATATTCACTTATAGTATTCTCAATACACTAAAGAAAATATGTACTTTGTAATTAAGACGGAACATCTTATATTGACCACCTTTTTGACAAATATAATGACAACAACAACAATAACAACAAAGACTTATTTTGCAATATTTATGGCCATTTTTTGATAGATCGTACATGAAAGTATTAATATGAGCGTGCTAAAGAAGACATACATAGCATCTAATTTCGAGCCGAGAAAATCAATCATCTGTGGACATATAATACATGATTTATCAGTAATCAAAGAACTGTGCATGTACTAAAAGAATAAAAACTTCAACAAATTACACATAATATGAACATATATACCTTAAAGCTTTTCACTTATTGTTGTATGATCGTATTGTAGTAGCTTATATATATTTGTAATCTATCATACTCGTCCTTTTGCATGACACTAAATTTTGATGAAGCAGTATTTTTCTCTCTCAATTCTAATTTTTTCCATGCTAAATGTTTTGAAATCGACAATCTATTATATAGAAAAAGTAACTATATAAGTTCAGAATTTTGCACTTATTATTTTAAGCCATACTAAAGCGATAAAACAAAACAGTAAGATCTTCTATGCACCGCTTCAAAACTTTGTCATTATTGCACTATATAAAACAGTATACTAGTAGACATATTATTAAATTATATAATTAATGGGAGCAAAAAGTTTTTAAATTGAATATAATTTTTTGTGGTAAACATGTATGATAAAAATGTATATACACCTACCTATAAGAACTTTATATTGATTACATTCTTCTATTAAGTAATATACATGTATGTATAGACACAATAGAGTATTTGGATACCAAAATATAATACGTCATTTAATTAAAATGTATATTTAGAATGTGGTTGGGAGAGAAAGAAGGGACAAATAGAAATCCAATATGTTATGGATATTTGATCTTTATAATTTTATTCTAGTATTAACATCCTATATTAGTAAGAAAATAAGAAGAGTAACGACACAATAAAGTATTAAAGTGTAAATATGTCACCGCAAATAATAAAGTCTATATGTAAACAATAACAAACTAAGGCGCCAAAAAAGGACGACATCGTAGATCATTTTTTCGTTGAAGAGAATCGTCAATTTTAGATATGTAAATAATTTTGTGTGTTTGTGTCTTTATGTGTGTTTATTTATTTATAAGGCAATGACAATGTAAAACATTTTTCATAGTATAAAATATTGCACATTTACACACACAAATAGATTGTTTTCATACTAGCTAATAATGTAAAACTTGATATATATGTGTCATTTGATTATAGATGTATATTTGGATTTATTAGGAAATAGAAAATAAGGTAGGAGTACAAATCGAACACAATGAAGATCGTTGTTCCTTACAATTTAATCTTAGTAGTAACCTCATCTATTAGTAAGAAAAGTGACAGAAGTAATGTCCCAATAAAGTATTAGAATGTTAAATATGTCATTGTATGTACTAAAATATAAAAGAAAACAATAACAACACCGTAGATAATTTTTCATTAAAGAAAATTTAACACTTATCTTAAAGCGAGAAGGTATGACCTTCAGTGGAACACCTCCAAGCAACAGAAGTAAGATCATGATAGATTTAAGCCGCATAGAAACAACTTTGTATAATTTTTAGAAACTTTGTTGGATGAACACAATCCCTATTACTGTTCAAATGGGATCAAAATGTGTTCTTAGTAGCAATAGTTAGAGTATTTGTTTGAAGTAGATATGATGGTATTCACACAATTAACTCATATATGAAAACATATTAGATACTCTTCCACCGAGTGCTTCAATGTAGAGAAAGCCAAATGAAGATCAACAAAAGCTGTATAGGAACAATTCCATATATCTTTTGGAATCTTGATACATCAACATAATCTTCATCGGCATCTATATCAGATCATGATGAAGTGAAATGGTGAAGATCGACAATAGCATTTATTAGAATACTTGTTTAAAGCGACTTGTGGACTCTGTTCTTTGCATATGAAATTTACACGCGCTGCACAATAGTACATTGTAGAAGTTCCATTGAGGGTAGTGTATAATAAATAGATATAAGAAAAATAAACATAGGAAAGCATACTTTAGATGATCATGGAAGTTGTAAGTCCTTTAAGCTACAAACAAATGCATTATTATTACACTTGTGAACATGTAAAAAATAAAAAAGAAACATAGTAGGACCATATGATTATTGCCTCGCATATTTGAAAGTAAAAGACAAATATATTATAACATCACTAACTTGTAAAAAATAATGAAGTCATAGTGTAGTCAAATCGTAGAAGAAGACAGAAAGTTAATAATTTATAATATAGTTTGGGAAACAAAAGAATGCATTGACATTACTCATATCTTATAATAATTTTTTTCTTTATTATCCCAATCATAAATATTATACATAATCTATAGACTGAAGTTTATCATGTAAATAGAAAATATTTATAAAAGCAATTAATAACATTCTTCATGCGTATGTCGATATGTCAATTTGGAAACTACTCCAATAATTCCCTAAAAATAAATGAACATCAGTTATTATATCTCTATACTTTAAGGGAAGAAGGGGGGGTGTGATATGATTTTGGGCTCAAAGATTGTTACTTTAGAGGATTTTCGAGTGAGTGAGGGTTATAGGATTTAAAGGAACGATTTTTATGGGATGTTTAACTGAAGAGAGTGATGGTTGTGTAGTTTAGAGAGTAACAAATAGGGATAGTAACCTTTGAATCTCGGTTCAAAGGGGTAGAAGATCGATTTCAGTCTTTCTTCAATGCTAACAAGCAAGGTAATCAACCTTAATTCATAAGTATAAACTCACGAAATTTTAATACTTCAAATATGATTTTATTAATGCTAATTGGTCCTATATATATACTAGAAAGCATTTAAAACTAATCCCTAGATTTTAGGAAAAGATATCCTAAAGATAAGGAAGATAATCTAATAAGATAGGATAGAGATTTTCGGCTCTCCTATCTTATTTCACACGCCTAGATCAACCTTATCCCTTAGCTAATCTAATCTTGTTTTTAAGGGATTACAACTCAACTAGACTTAAACATAACCGAAATTACATCACATATTTTCGGCCATATAACAGAAAATAATATGCTGAATAAAAGTCTAAATTAAATTAACTAAAGTCTAAAATAATTTAATCTAAGACTCTATAGACTAAGCCAAAAATAGGAAAAACCCTTTCAAGTGAAAGGTAAAAACCCATAGGAAAAACTATACTATGGAAATACATCAGGGTGGGGAAGAAAAAACAATTGAAATAAAACAAATCAAGTCACTAGTAATTAAGTTTTATTTCCAAAATTAGCCATCAGATTTTTAGCAAAAAATGTTTAAGACTTCAAACTAAAATATCTAAAAATCTACAAAGTAAATTTAATGATTATATTTCTTTGAGATCTATAAAAAGACATCCACTTTGCTATATTTTTATATACTTTTGATTTTTTTTAAAATTTTCAAATACATGAGTGATTGATTGCTTATGAGTGAAAGTGCATTTGATCAAATTGAGTATGAAACATGTTAAAGTATTTTTGGATGAGTTAGAAAGTGGTAGCGGGAGAGGGATGTTACTCATGAGTGATGATGCTAATGACATCTTGCACTAATCTACTCTCTAATATTTATTACTCTTTTTATGTATTTAAATTATTTCACTTTTTGAACTCCTTACATATTAATCTTTCGTACGAGGCACGGATCGCGTGCATATATGGCTAGTATATAATTAATCTAACTTAGTTTGTATTTTAATTAACATTTTTAGTAAAGTTACATATGCATTGCACATGTAAAATCAACAATGAAAAATATTTCATCTAATTGTTGACGCAAAACGATAGTAATATGAAATGACCAATGCAAATAATAATGACAAGAAAGACAAATTTGACATGATTTCTAAATTTGTTTAAGCTTTATAGACAACAATCTTACATGATTTTGTCAACTCATACATGAAATCAGCATATATATGAAACAAAATGTAATGTCATAGCATCCATTAAACAAATAATTAGGAAGAAAAAATATTTCATCTAATTGTTGACGCAAAATGAATAGTAATATGAAATGACCAATGCAAATAACTTCTTGGTATTTATTTCACATTTCGCAACTCCTTGGTATTTATTTTGAAAAAGTGCTAAAACCTTGGTATTTTTTGACAATTTTTCCTTACCTAAATGCGAACATGACGTTATGTATTGGAGAAAATAGTAGAAACTTAAACTTTGTGTAGTAGCAACACCATAACTTTGTGTAGTAGCAACACCATGTTTTGATATTCAACTAATTGATTTAGCCAAAGTGGTTCGCTTTGGACGAGATTTGCTCGTACCCAATTGTAAGAATCGATACCCAATTCAACAACACCTTTTGCAATTAACTTATCCTACCAAATTCTTTTTTTCCTTCCCAAACTCTATTCTTCCATCTCATCTTCTTCATTTCTTCCCTCAAGCGCCTCTCTTTCTATCTTTGTTTCTATTTCCTCTTTATTTCTTCTACTAAGCAATCTCTTATCTTGACTAAAAAAGACTTTTGTAACTTAACTTTCATCTCCCCCCTTCATTCTTCATTTCATTTTTTCTTCAAAAATCACATGCGTGAAGCCGACAATCTTCGTTTCAAGATGAAGATCTAATTTTGAAAATGAAGGTGTAAATCTAACTTCATATTTGTTATGCATTTATTTCCTTTTTCGGTTTTTTGGGATTTTAGTTTTTTTTTTGGATTTTGTGGGCTAACTTATTTGACTATGTGGGTGTTGTTTGTTTTTATTTTGACGGTGTCCTATGCATTCTGGGTTAATTTTCTTTTCAGTTTCTTCGATTTTATTTTTCTGGGTTTTATGGGCTTCTTTCCTCGATTTTGTTGAACTAATTCATTTACTTAGATAAGAATTAACAAATGAAAGGAAAACAAAATGAAGTTGGCACTAACAGAAGTGTTGAAGGAGTAAGGACAAGAAACAATAACAGGGAAGGAAAAGAGAGAAGGAAAGAGAGAGGAAAAGACATACAGAGTGCTGACAAGAAAGAAAGGAAGAAGGAAAAAAGAGGGAAAATGAAAAGAAATGAAGATGATGTGTGAATGACGAAGGGGAGGGACATGGTGGGGATTAATTATAATGTCAGCACTGTAGCAATGACATTCTTGTTCAAACCTCATGTTTCCTTTTTATCTAAGATAAGACACTCGGATGTAATATGAGCATGGTACACTTAAGGCTATTTTTTTTGGCTCAAATGGTATTGGCTGCATCATGGTACACCCAAGGTTATTTTTTTTGGCTCAAATAGTCTTGGCTATACGATGCTCATGATACACCCGGGTGTATGATGCGTAATCTCGAACTAGTGACATCCTTTAAGGCCGACTGCAGTATAAACAATCCAAGGAATGTGCAAGGATATTGATATAGAGGAGATTTATGACCATGAAATGCAAGGAGATGATATTGATGAGGCTAAGGAAGGCTGCCCCACAATTATTATTTATTATTATTATTAGAAGGCGTTAGCGATAATTTCAGACCTGCACGTGGAACTCCCTTCTTCAATATTCCATGTCATTATCATAAGAAAAAAATAATGAATATTATCAATATAGAATTTCGAACCCATGACCTTCGCACATGATACAAAGACTTTTAGCAACTGCGTTACCACACTCTTGATGCTTCTCTTATCACAAATAAAAATATTATTATGGGATTTACATGACAATCAAGAAAGAAAAAATTATAAATATTGTCAATATGGGGTTTCGAACCCATGACCTCCGCACGTGAAATAAAAAGATTTAACCACTACTGCACCACACTCTTAATTTTTTTCTTATCACAAATAAAAATGATTATATGGGGTTCAAATGTCAATCAAAAATTAAACTACAATCAAATGCATGATATAGATAAGACGAATTATTTCATTTGCTTAGTCTTTCTTTCAAAACCCACAAGTTTACAACTTATTTTTAGTTCAGTTCTAACTTCATTCAATTCAGTCCAGTTCAGTTATTAGGATTATTATCATTAGTTATCATTATCTGATCATCTTCGTTGATATGATTATTGTTGTTATTGATCTAATTTAATTTTCTAATTATATTATTATTATTATAATTATTACTATTCTCATTATTATTACTATTATAATTATTCTTTGTTATTATGATTGTTTCTTCTTACTACCCTTATAATTTGGTTTGTTATTTTTTAAAAGGAAAATTTGTCAGGAATAAGTCAACCTTTGCGTCGACCGCTTTTAACAAGTCTACCTTCATTTATTCCATTAACAAGTAAACCTTGTACACACTTTTGCTTTTAACAAGAATTTTTACCTGTGACCTGATGAACCTGTAAAGCCACTCCTTAATTCCCCCACTTCCCTTTGTCTTCTTGACTTTTGAAGAAAAAATTTCCTCTATATTTTCATGTGCATTTAAACAAAAAAACACTTTCCCTCCTCCCCCACCCACCCCACCGTAAATCCACCCGTGTATTTTCAGAAATCGATGAGTTTATTTAGCTTTTGTTTGTATGAATTCTTTGAAAATAGCAGCTGAAGTGAAGAGAAATTCATCAACTGTTATGACGAATTTCCACTAATTGTCGAAGATAGAGGTTTTAGTAAGGTTTTGTGAAACTTATCATTAGACATTATGTCCAATATTTTCATAAATTAACCCCATTCTCTACCATCGATCATCAAACAAGTATAACAATCCAAAAACCACACTATATCATCAATTCAAAATTAACCCACTAAGCAATTTCTTAATTAGGGTGTTCAATTTAGCACAAAATTCATAAGCTACTAACTGAAAAATTAAATGCCAAAAACCCAGAAATTCAAGCTATTGCATTTTCTTTACAACAGATTCACAAAACAAGTATATAATGTTTGATCCACTAAGTGACAGAAATCTAGCACAGCGATAAACAACCAACAAAATAAATCACATAAATGATTGAAGATATTGGAGTTTGACATGAAAAATTGAAGATCTTGGAGTTTGTATGAAGTGCAGTGGATTTGGAAACAGCGTTGTAGTTTTGTGAAAGAAAGCAAGAGCTTCGATCATTCGCCACTGCAAACGGTCGCAGGTCCTTCGAAGGCGCAAGTGTCGGAGAGGTTCCGTGATTAGAGAGAGTGGTGGTTGAAGATTTGACGCCATGGACGGTGGGAAGAGAGAGTGTCGTAGAGGTGGTGTTTGGTTCGGGGAGATGAAGTTGAGGTTGGCGGATTGATTAGAGTGAGGGTGTTGGTGCTTGGGTGCTAGTGAAAGGGGTGGTGTTTGGGTGCCAATGAGGGTCGTGGTCTGAGTGTGGGTGTGAGGGGAGGGAGAGACGAGGGGAGGGGGAGAGGAATTTTGTTTTTTATTTCATTATTTTTTTAATATAAATTTTAAAGGAAAAATTGACTAGAATAATCCAAACTATAGCCATTCCGCCAACAATAATCCCAACTATGATTTATTCCTGTATAATCCCAACTATTGAGTAGGTCCGCCACAAATGAACCCAAATGACTTGGAACCGGTTAATCAGGTCAATTTTGACTTCTCTATTAAAACACATATAATTTCCCTTTTCTTTCCCTCCTTTCCATCCTTATTCCTTACCCAACCACCAATACCGCTCCACCCTCAGGTTTAGGCGTTTAGCCACCACTTTCCACTTCCACCCTCAACCAACCACCATAACTACCACCTTCGTCATCCTCTTCTCGCATTGCCCGAACCACCTGCGAATTCATTACCATCAACCACCTTCGAATTCACAACCACCACAAAACGACCAACACGATGCAGCAAAACGCTAACCCCCACAACAGTCTCCACTCCACCTTCGCCATTTCACCCAATTATGCAACCACCACCAACCCAATCTAAACCCAAATCGACCAAAACCACCCTCAAACATCACCGAAAATCGATTACATCAACGTCATTGCATATATTTGGAGGTTTTGCGCGATAGTGGTGAATAGTGACTCGAATTGGTTGGATTTTGGCACGAATTGGTTGGTTGATTGATGGGTCGAGTTGGTCGGTTGATTGATGGGTCGAATTGTTTGGTTGATGGCTTGAAATGGTTGGTTGATGGTGGCTCAATTTCGGCCATTTTGGGGGGGCTGGAGCTTGGAGGTTAAGAGGAGTGGTGGTGGGCGGTTGCTGTTGTGCGGTGTAGGTTAGGGATATGGGTGCTAAACTACAGTGCAAGTGAGTGGTGGTGGGGCTGATTAGTAGTGGTACGAGATTTAGTAAGGGTGGGAAAGAAGGGGCTAATGGTAGAGAATAAAAAAAAGCAAAAAGAAAAATAAATTGTAAACAACCAATAGAAACATGACGTGTGGCTTGTTTACCTGTTAAACAGGTTTCCTTCAGGTCACGGTTCATTTGTGGCGGACCTATTCAATAGTTGAGATTATACAGGAATAAACCATAGTTGGGATTATTGTTGGCGGAATGGCCATAGTTTGTATTATTCCAGTCAATTTTTCCAATTTTAAATTTTAAATGTTCAATAAAAGAGTGACACGTGGCAATTTAACTTGTTAAACAGGTTACTAAGAGGTATAAGCCGGTAAAAACTTAATAAAAGCAAAAGTGTTTACAAGGTTTACTTGTTAGTGGAATAAATGAAGATAGACTTGTTAAAAGCGGTCAACGCAAAGGTTGAATATTTTTGACAAATTTTCCTTTTTAAAATTATATCAGAAATTAAAATATTGTCGAACATTAACTACGGTACCAATTTCATAAGTAGTTATTATTACTGCTAATTATCATTGTTTCTTTTGTCAATATTTTTAAAATTATTTGTTATGTAATTTCTATCAATATAATATCATTGATGTTATTATTTATTTTTAATAAGTGTTAATTTATTAATAAAACTCTTATATATAATTACTTTTAGTTGAATTGAATTCAATTGACTTCATTCAGTTAATTTCATTTCGGTTGAGTTGTTTTCATCCCAAGAAAAGAGCCCCTTAGGCTACAATATTTAAATGTATTAACTCCTCCACTAACTCATATCATATCTAATCTTATAATGTGGGCCCTATACACTATATCTCCTAAATAAAATAATACCACTAACTCCGGTTATATCTACCTTTATAATAAAATAACAATTGATAAACAAATAACAATTTATCACCTAAAACAATGTGGTCAAGCAAATGTCAAGAGTTTTGGAACTTATGATATATATAGATTTTTTTTTTTGACGAAGAGAAATAAAATATATAACATGGTCAAACATATACAACCTACCAAGAGGAAACACTCAACACTCAGGGCATAGGACAAAAGCATCAGTATAAGAGGATCCCTACCTTCTGGAAAGGGTTGGAAACTCTTACTCTTCATGTGCCCCTAGCTCAAGAGAGAGAAAACACCTACCAAAGAAGAGACTTAACAACTTCTCCTTGGCATCTACTAGCTACCCTAAATATTACATCCTTCACACTCCTATCAACACTAGTAATCATCTTATCAAAGACAAACCTATTTCTTTGACACCAAACCTGATACAAGGACTCAGTAAAACAAGCTACATAAAGCTTAGCACTATCATATTTCTTCCTACTAGCCTTCCTAGTTAAAATAGCTTCCTGCTAAAATAGCACTATGATATATAAAGATTATAAATAGTAAATAATAATTATAATAATAAGTAAATAATTAATAATAATAATTAATGAATAATGAGAATATTATTTTAGTTGTTATTAAATGATAATTATAAATAAATAAATAATATCAATAATAATAGATTAATGATGATAAGAATAATAATTAATGATAATAAGTAATTGATATTATTAGTATTAATATATTAACACTTGATGATTATTATATAATGACAATAATGATGTGGATTTGTTCATACATTACTTCCTCTCTATAGTAGTATATGAGTCTTTTGCCTAACAATATTTAACATTTTCACTTGTCAAGGATTTATCTTGTTTTAGGCTATTCTATGTCATTGAAATAATGTTGAGTCATTAAATTAATGTAATTAGGGAAAAGTCAAAGTCTTGTAATTTAAGTCAAGAGTCACGTGAAGTTTGTTGATCAAATAAGGCGTGCAACAAGTCAAAGAAGAAGAAAGTCAATATTTAGCATGCAAGGCAAGGGTTAGGCATGGAAGGCTTGGTCAAGCAAGGAAGAATAGTCAAAACATTTATATCATTTTTTGCGGGAATAACTTTTCAATTCTTGCCCGAGGAGATTTAATAGAGAATGACGGCTAAGAAAGTGATGGTAGCAAAGGCTCGCTTGGTTTTTTAGGCCGGCAAGGCCACAGTCCCAAAACTTCCAACAGTAAGTCGACCAGGCTACCTCCCTTTTTTTGTATGGTTTTGAACTTAGAGACATACTTATATCCTTGTGCAAAATCCAAAACATAAACCGAAGCCGAGGCAGGTTGTTCTAGTTGTAATAAAAGAGTCGAGCGACTTGGGCGTCTTGAAGACTGTGCCTGAGGTCAATAAAACTGATTTGTCAAAGTTATTCGCCAATCTTAGGCGGATTTTGAGTTGTTTTGTGTGTCGGTTAGGGTTTAGAGTTCGGATTTTGGTTCGATTTGGTGCTAATAAGGTTTAGAGATTCGTGTCGCAAGTTTTGGTGTCATTTGATTGTGCAGCATTCTATCATCTTCCGGAGCATCAAAGCATCCGAGCACCAAACTCCAAGTCTTAGCATCCAATTTAATCTTTCATCTTATGCAACAACATAACACTCCACTAGCTAGATGTTTTTCTTCCCCTTTTCCCTCTGATTTTTTTGCAAATGAGAGTAGTAGGCAATATGTATTTCACGGGTCGCGACCAGTATCGCACCTCGCGACACTGCTTGGTCGCACCTCGCGACAGCTGCCTTCCACTTGCCCTTTTTCCTTCTTAGCTAGGTTTGGGGATAACTTAGCTCGTACATATTTTTTAGTTTAGAGGGGGGAGCAGAAGAAACCAAAACTCTTTTTTCTCTTAGTCGTTCCTAGGGTTCTAACTATTTTTCTTTGTATATTCTTAATGAATTTCATGTCCATGGTAGCGTAAATCACTCTTGAATTCGGTTTATTGAAGCTCTCAACCGTCGTATGTGAGAACCTCTCTTTTATTTCATCTCTTGATTATTGTTAACTTCTCTTTTGTATTTTCATTGATGGATTCATGACTTGCTAGGAGTATGATATCACGTATTTATATAGAGTTTTCTCCCTTATTTACAAGCTAATTTGTGCGTCATTGGAGCTCTTGGGAGCTATTTTGTGCTAACTTTCGTATATAGTTGTGGTTTCGTGCTTTAGTGTTGAATTGCAGGTTTTATGGAGTTATCTCCTTATTCCCGAGCCATTTGGAAGTAATCACGGCTTTACGAGATGTTACGAGGCACGTAGGATGGCTCGCGAGCTTTACGGATAGTTTAGGAGGTCCCAAGACCCCTAAACATGAAGATTAGAGAGCTAAAGAGTCAAGAAGGAGGTTTCCGTGCACTGATCGGGCAGAAATGGCCCGATCGGCCGAATAAATATTGATTGGGTATGAAAGTTGCGGGCCCGATCGGGCGAGGTTTACCCGATCCGATCGGGCGAGGAAGCATGTCCCCAGACCCGATCGGGTGACCACCGCCCGACCCGATCGGGTGGAGTGCTGCTTGGTCTCGTTGCGGTGCTACAGGCGAGGGGAACACGCTGGCCCAAGTTGTAGCCAGGCCCGATCGGGTGGGCCGCTTTTCTCGCCTTATTGCTGCACTGCTGCTGCCAGAGCCCAGGAGTCAAGATTGGGGGAACTTGTATGTGGACCCGATCGGGTACTGTGCTCGGGACCGATCGGGTCTGGTGCTTTAATCGCGCTTTTCACTTTTTGTTTCTGTTTTTAGTGAACTTGAGGGGGTATTATAAATACCTTTTTCCTCATTATTTAGAGGGATAATCTTTTAATCATCTTTTTACTGCTTTAGACTCTAGTTTATTTCTCATTGTTCTTAGTCTAGTTTAAACACTTTAGATTAATTTAGAGGTGATCAAACCTATTTCGATTTCAATAAAAGTTCCTGCTTTCCGTCAACTGGTACTCTTTCCTACCCTAATCTCTTTTGTTATTCTTGATTGCTTAATTTATTTATTTAATCGTTCATGATGCAATTGTTAGGGTTTCACATTAGTTTTGTCGTTGTCAATTCGATTATGAGTGAGTAGTCTCTTTCTAGGGTGTTAGATAGGAAAGCCATGTTTATACCATGATTGTGATTTAGACTCTTATTGATTTCTAGGGCTTGATTAGGGTGATTGTGATGTGGTTTGTTCTTTATTGAGTAATTAACGTTATTGCGCAGTTTCGTTGGTTGCTTGTGGTTAATAGTTGTTTGCACAGATCCGTCTTACGACTAGAGGCCTAGGACACGTCAGTAGTTCTGATTACGTTAGTGAACATGCGGCGTATGTTGAACTATGAGCGTTGAGTCTTAACCATAGCTCAACATAGGCTCTAATCCCCCGACTCTTGACTTAGGTTTTGATAGTTGTTGACCTTGTTTGATTGGTATAAGCATGGTGGACCGACCTAATGCCCTAGGTTTTTAGTCCATAGTTAAATCCTCGTTTTTTCCCGTCTTTCTTAGCTGAATCATTAGTTTAATTAATTCTTCTCTGATTTACTCTGAAGTAGCTGAATTGGTTGAATATTGATTTAGAAACTCTGTCTCCCTGTGGATTCGACCCTGCTTCCACTGACTACCTTAGTTAGAGGACCGTAGGTTTATTTTTGAATAGGCGATACGACTAAAACCTATCAAATTTTGGCGCCTTTGCCGGGGAGACGGCTAGTTCTCTAAGTTTTTATTTAATTATTTGGTCTACTTCTCTGTACCTCATTGGAACTTCATTGTTTCAATCGAGGTACCCTTTACTGCTGCTTTTTGTTTCTTTTGTATGCCTAGGTCCCAAAGAAGCGGTTCCCCCATTCCAGCGGACCCCAACCTTGATAGGACAATCAGGCGGATTCGAAAGATAAAGCAGAAAGAAAAGCAGTTTGTTCAGCTGAACATCTCTGGAACAGACACCTTGAGTTCAGTTATGTCAAAATCACTGAAGTCATATGGGGTGCCCAACCCAGATGGTCTCTCCACTGGACCTACCATGCCCACCATTGCCGCGGCAAATTTTGAGATTAAGCCTGGACTCATCAGCATGGTCCAGCAAAATCAGTTTGGTGGGCATCCTACTGAAGATCCGGCAAATCATCTGCAACGGTTTCAACAACTTTGTCGAACCGTTAAACATGCCGGCGTCACTCTAGATCAACTTAAAGTCATGTTGTTCGAGTTTTCATTGAGAGATAGATCCCAAAAATGGTTGAACGATGTGAAAGAAACCGAGTGGAGTGAGATTTCTGCTGCATTTCTGAGAGAGTATTACCCACCCACTAAAACAGCAGAAATCAGAAATAAACTGGCCACGTTTTCCCAAGAGCCTGATGAAACATTACGGGAAGCGTGGGCTAGGTTTAGAGATCTACAGAGAGAGTGTCCACACCATAATATGGACAAATGGTTCTTGACGCAGACATTCTACAATGGTCTGCAGCCTCAGACGAAGTGTATTGTTGATACGTCTGCAGGAGGAGTGTTTTTAGACAAGGCAGTTGATGAGGGTTATGAATTCATATCAAATCTTGCAGCCAATGACCATTCATCATCTAGGAGTTTGACTAAGAAGGTACTTGAAGTTGACGCTATTTCATTGCTTACATCTCAGATGGCGCAACTAACTCAGCAGCTAATGAAGTCTTCTAGTCCGACACCTCCACCCATGAGTATCAATGCTATGTCTGCAGTAGCACCCATTACCTCATCTTACTGCGAGGTATGTGGTGTTCAGGGTCACTTTGGGCATGACTGTCAGTCAATTTCAGATGGAGCAGGCAAACGCCTTTCAACAAAGGCCACAAACCTTCCCCCCTCCACATAACTACCAAAATCCACAAAACTATCAACCTCCACCTCCACAAAACTATCCTAAACCCTCATACCATCAAACCCCACAACATTTCCAAAGACCACCACCACAAAACTTCCATCACCATAATAATTTCCAAACTCCACAAAATTTTTCCACCCCACCTCCACAAAACCATAACCCACAAGAGCCTAGCAATTCTGAACTGATGAAACTGATATTGTCTATGCAAAAGGCAAATGAGGAAACACGGAGGGCCCAAGAGGAAGCACGGAGGACCCAAGAGAAGCACATCAAACTTCTCGAGGCTCAAGTTGCTCAATTGGCAGAAACTAATGCACAAAGGCAGCAGGGACAATTGCCAGGGCAACCCGTTCAGAGGGAACATGTGAATGCCATCACTCTTCGTAGTGGCATAGCTTATGATGCTCCTCCAGCGCCCATTGATGAGGTTACCCCGACTGCAGGGAAGAATAGGGTGGTAGAGGAAGGAAAAAGGAAAAATTCGACGTCTAAAGTCGAATTGTCTGCAGAAGCTTAACAGACAGGGAAGAAAAAAGAGAAGGTTTCTGAAACGCCTTTTACACCAAGGCTACCTTTTCCTCACAGGATGCAACAGTCCAAGGTCGATCAGCAGTTTGGTAAGTTCTTGGCTATGGTCAAGAACCTTGAGGTAACGATTCCATTCACAGACTTAATTACCCAAGTGCCTGTTTATGCCAAATTTCTGAAAGACATGATTACTAAGAAAAGAGACTTTGGTGGGGTAGAACGTGTCGCTCTTACTGAAGAGTGTAGTGCTTTTATTCAAAATAAAACCCCACCAAAGTTAAAAGATCCTGGTACTTTTTCTATACCCTGCCATCTTGGACCTATTTTCATTGATAAGGCTTTGTGTGATTTAGGTGCTTCTGTTTCTGTTATGCCATTGACTGTTTATAAGAAACTGAACATGGGAGCACTTAAATGCACACAAATCACTTTACAGATGGCGGATCTTTCTATAAAATACCCTCTAGGTGTTTTAGAGGACGTTCCTGTTAGGGTTGGGAATTTCTATATCCCTGTTGATTTTGTGGTATTAGATATGGATGAGGATGCCCTAATTCCTATTATCTTGGGTAGGCCATTTTTGTGTACTAAATGGTAATGACAAAAGAATGTTAGTCATATTAAGTTAGACAAAAATAATTTTTATTATCATAGTCTTGAAGTTAAACAAATCAAAAAAAAATTTTAAAAAATAAATATAGGATATGTGGCTATGCTGCCACTGTTTCCTCTCTATATAAAAGAAGGTTGTTGTTTCTCGTTTTTTATTTAAGAGAATTGGGTTTCATAACCCATTAACCAAAGAGTTAAAACTTGCTCATGTAAAGCAACATTAGACCACGAAGGAAACAAAACAGAGAAGAAAAGTGAAGGAAGGGAGCAGCGAAAAGGATGAAGAAGGAAGAGAAGAAGGAGAAGCTCGACTGACGATCGGACCCACACTAAAATTTGACACAACTTGCTTTCTTGAAACGTAGCACACAACATGCAAGCAAAGGGAGAAATTTGGGCTTCACCCGATCGGGCCTAATCCCACCCGATCGGCCTGAAAGTAAGTGAAAGCCCAGCTCGCTGATGAAGTCCCTTCCTTGGATGCAGCAGCATGAGGACAGCTTCAATGGGCCTGGCATACAAAACCCAAACGCCTTCTCTCTTTTCTTGGACTCGCAGCAAGCAGCTGCAAGAAACAAGGCCACCCGATGGGCTTCCAAATGGCTCGGAAATAAGGAGAAAACTCCTTAAAACCTGCAATTCAACACTAAAACACAAAACCACAACTATATACGATAGTTAGCATAAAATAGCTCTGAAGAGCTCCAATGACTCACAAATTAGCTCTAAATAGGGGATAAAACTCTACATAAATACGTGATATCAAACTCCCCCAAGCTAAATCTTTGCTTGTCCTCAAGCAAACAGAACATGAACATGGAATGGATTGCCTCTCCCCATATATAAAAATCAATCAAACATCAAAAATATTTTCAAGACTAAGAATCGTTCAAGCAGGAAAAATTCAAGTTCGGATAATCAAATCCATCCAACCACCAAGCATCCAAGCAATTCATCAAATTCAAGCATCCACAAGGCATACAAATCCTGAAAAGACTCTCACAAAGGGTGTCACTCTTCTCAATTTTGTGGCAGGCAAAGAATATGCCCGAACACTCACCAACCCGACCATAATGCCCTTCCCACTCACACTCTCATGTGTTTAAGAAGGTTAAATGACGCTCATCCTAGCCAAGTCGACTTAATTAGCAGACATACTCTTTAACTTTGACAAACTGACTCGAAATCAATCCAATTAACAATGCAGACACGAGCTCAAGAGGACTTTATAGGGTTGTGGGGCTTAGGCAAGAGGTAGGGGATATCTTTAGGTAATGTGGTGGAAAAACCGAGAAAAGGGGAGCATGAATCACTCAAACAAGGCCTAAGATGGCCTAAACAACTCCGAACAACACCATATAACCACGAAAAATAACCCAACTCTCATAAATCAATGAAACCTCACAACAAACCCAATAATCAAGCAAAGAAGCGAATTTTTCTTAATGTACGTACGTGAATGAAGGACTTTGAATTCTTTTGAACTTTTATTTCATTTTTCTTTCCTTTTTCTGAACTCCATTCACGCAACTCTAATTTTTTTTTCTTTTCTTTTTCTCACACTCAAACCACATAAAAACACTTTTAATTCCTCAAAAACCAAACCAAACCATGAAACCAATCTCAAACTCAACCCATACAAAAGCTCCCCCAAGCTAGGCTTGGAAATAGTAGCGAAATAAAGGCCATGGGCTCATAATAACGATTTAAGTAACACGAAAACATGTCATTAGGCTCAGCGGGGCTAAGGAGGATAAAAGTATATCAAAAATTCACTCTGAGGCTCAAGAATCAGACAAAAGAACGCATCTATCACAGCAAATGCTACAAGTCATCGAACATCAGACAAGTACGAAGTCAAAGTCAAGATCAATCAACTAAAGAGGAACTAACACACAAAAACAGACTGGAAAATAATATGAATCCAATAGGCTACAAAGAAGCCTCTCAGTCTAGCCAATTCAGGCATGCAGCACAATGTAGTGTAATATAATCCAAATTTGCTCGAAATCATAGCAATCAAACATCAATTCATAGCCTCAAGATCACAAATGCCCAGCTATCCAGAAAACAGAGTCAAATCATTTTCACTTAGAGCACAACAAGGGGCACAGGGAGGCAACTAAACTAGTCATGGGAACCATATTTTTTTTTGATTTTTTAGTAATATTCAAATGCAATAAATCTATCCTAGAAAGCAGTAAAAGAGATGGAAATACAAACAGAAATCCTCCCCAAGCTGAACTTGGCAGTGTCATCAATGCCAAAAGGTAACAAAGGACAACGCTAAGAGGAAAAACAATGCTAGTACCCTCACTCTCGCTCACTAAAAAAAGAAAAATAAAAAGGAAAATAAGAGGGAAATTACGAGTTGCCTCTCGCATAGCGCTGGTTTATAAAGGTCCCACACGACCATAATAACTCAATCTCTCAAATAGGAGGGGCTAAGCAGTGAGAGCCACCCTCATCAAACACCTTCCTTCTCCAAATGTTCTTGATAATACCTCCAGACTGTGAGGCAACCTTAGGTGCATTTTTCACCTTCTCTAGACCCACCTCATCCAAAACCTCAGCCTGCAACAAGATTGTTCAAGCATAGGTGCCTTAACAATATTGGTTAGTTTAAAAATCACTTTATCATTACCAACACTCAGAGTTAAAGACCCAGACTTAACATCAATAACAGCACCAACAGTACACAAAAATGGTCTACCTAGAATAATGGGAATATGGGCATCCTCATCCATATCTAATACCACAAAATCAACAGGAATATAGAATTTCCCGACCCTAACAGGAACGTCCTCTAAAACACCTAGGGGGTATTTTATAGAACGATCAGCCATCTGTAAAGTGATTTGTGTGCATTTAAGTGCTCCCATGGTCAGTTTCTTATAAACAGATATTGGCATAACAGAAACAGAAGCACCTGAATCACACAAAGCTTTATCAATGAAAATAGGTCCAAGATGGAAAAACTGCACTCTTCAGTAAGTGCAACACGTTCTACCCCACCAAAGTATCTTTTCTTGGTTATCATGTCTTTCAGAAATTTGGCATAAACAGGGACTTGGGTAATTAAATCTGTTAATGGAATCGTTACCTCGAGGTTCTTGTCCGTAGCCAAGAACGTACCAAACTACTGATCGACCTTTGATTGTTGCATCCTGGGAGGAAAAGGTAGCCTTGGTGTAAAAGGCATTTTAGAAAACTTTTCCTTTTTCTTCCCTGTCTGTTTAGCTTCCTCAGATAAGTCGATTTCAGACGTCGAACTCTTCCTTTTTCCTTCCTCTACCACCCTCTTCTTCCCCGCAGTTGGGGTAACATCATCAATGTGCATTGGAGGGGCATCATAAGCAATGCCACTACGAAGAGTGATGGCATTCACGTGCTCTCTCTGAATGGGTTGCCCTGGTAATTCCTCTTGACGCCTCTGATCACTATTGCTTGCTAATTGTGCAATTTGAGTCTCAAGGTGTTTGATGTGCTTCTCTTGAGCTCTTTGTGCCTCCCCTTGAGCCTGTATATGTTATTGTGTTTCCTCATTGGTCTTTTGCATAGCCAACATCAATTTCAGCAAATCAGACATGGAAGGCTCTTGTGGGTTTGAGTTTTGTGGAGGTGGGGTTTGAAAATTTTGTGGGGCTTGGAAGTTATGAGGGGGTTGAAATTTTGTGGTGGAGGTCTCTGAAAACCAGAGGGATTTTGGTAGTATGAGGGTTTGGGATAATTTTGTGGAGGTGGAGGTTGATAGTTTTGCTAATTTTGGTAGTTGTATGTAAACCGGGTACCCGCTTTTGAGGGTAGTTATTTGTGCGGCCCATGACCCGACCCGGAAAAGCCGGGTACCCGCATTACGGGTACCCGCCTTTTCGGGTCGGGTAACCGGGTAACCGCTACCCGGGAAAAAAAGACTCAATGCGAAATCAAAAATTAAATTAAACGAAATAAATTGCTAGGGAAGTTAAGAAAGAATAATAACAAAATTGCACAAATAAATTAGCAATAAAAGTAACAACATGAAAGCTCGCAAAATTGTAGTGGAAGTTTGGTGGCAGAGTGACAGTATATGGAGAAGGAGTGAAGAAAAGAAAGTGGAGGAGAAAGACTAACAGAAGTACAGAACCTAACCTAAAACGTGGAAGTGATGAGAGAGAGGAAGCAGGGGTAAGCAGTGGAAGCTGAAGAGCATAGCTTAGATGCCAGAAAGAATGAATATGGTGGACTTAAGCCTAAGTCTATTAAAGGTAAGCTTTTTCTTCTGAAATTTCACCAAAAGAATCCACCTTTGATTTAATTTGTACCAATTCTTCCAAAGTTCCAAAGAACTCCATTAATGAGCTCCCCCGTCTCCTTTCATTCTCCCATTCCCATAACTTTATTAATGAGTTTCTACTGTTGGAATTTATTGGAAATTTTCTACTCTTACATTTCTCCACTTCCATAAATAAAAACTCTATCTTTTTTTCTATAAAAAACTACCGAACTTCCTGATTTCTTTAATTTCACAAACTTTAATCCAATTTGTAAAGAAAAAAAAAGTTTAAGCAATGGAGCAGAGTAATAAAAAAATCTATTTTTTTATAAGAACCGGGTCAACAGGTATCCGGTACCATTTACCACACGGCCCATGACCCGGCCCATTAAATCCCTATTTTAACGGGGCGGGTACCCGGCCCAAAAAAATATAAAAAATGTTGAAATTACCCGCCTTTTTCCTCTCGGGTCAGCGGGTCAATGGGCCGGGCCAAGCGAGTCGGGTTTCTTTGAACACCCCTAGTTGTATGAAGGGGGGAAATTTTGTGGTCATTGTATAAAAGCATTTGCCTGCTCCATCTGATTTTGACTGAACTGACTGTCATGCCCAAAATTACCTTGCACACCACATACCTCGTAGTAAGATGAGGTAATGGGTGCCATGCCAGGCATAGCATTAATACTCAAGGGAGGTGCTGTCGAGGAAGATGATTTCAATGTGTCAATCTGCTGGCTCAGCTTCGCTATCTGCGAAGTCAGCAATGCTAGGGCGTCTACCTCCAATACCTTCCTTGTGAGGCTTCGGGAAGTGGAATGATCATTGGCTGCAAGGTTTGAGAGAAACTCATAGCCTACATCCACTTCCTTATCCAGAAAAACTCCTCTTGCAGATGAGTAGACAATACTCTTCGTCTTAGGCTGCAGACCATTGTAAAATGTCTGCGTCAAGAACCATTTGTCCATGTTGTGATGTCGACACTCTCTGCAAATCTCGGAACCTAGCCCACGCTTCCCGAAGTGTTTCATCAGGCTTTTGGGAAAACGTGGCTAGTTTATTTCTGATTTCTGCTGTCTTTGTGGGTGGATAATACTCTCTCAGGAATGCAGCAGAAATCTCTGACCATTCAGACACTTTGATGTCGTTGAACCACTTCTGAGCTCTGTCTTAGAGTGAAAACTCGAATAACATGACCTTCAATTGCTCAGGTGTGACTTCTTGATGCTTTACAGTTCAGTAGAGTTGTTAAAATCTCTGCAAATAATTGGCCGAATCTTCAGTAGGATGCCCACCAAACTGATTTTGCTGAACCATGCTGATGAGTCCAGGCTTAAAATCGAAATTGTTAGCGGCGATGGTGGGCATTGGTGGTCCAGTAAAAGACCATCTGGGTTGGGCACCCCATACGATTTCAGTGATTTAGACATAACTGAACTCGAGGTGTCTGATCCAGAGGTGTTCTGTAACATCCCGTCCGATACAAAGAACAAAAGAGACAATATTAAATAAAATAAAGCAACTAGTGGTAGCGGAAATACCACTAAGACGGAGATGCTACTCTAAGGAGTAGAATTAAACTATAAATAAACATAAATCCTCCAAATAAGATAATCAAATCCGATAATCATATATAAAGGGAAATGAGGTCTCATACCCTCATTCCAACCAAAGTTCCAGAATATCCAAGAAAACTCCAAAAGAAAACTCAAGGTAACGTGATCCAAAATCCAAACAAACGAACCAAATCCGTAGTTGAAAACGTAAGACAAAACATAAAGGAAAACTACTTAAAACCCTCTAAGTAGTAAGTCCTAATCCCTGACTCAAAATGCTCATCCACTATGACAAGCACCACCTTCTTGCTCACAAGGCTAAAACGCACATTCCCGATCCAAACCGTAACAATCCTAAACAACATCGTCATCTGCATAATAAATCAACAACTTCCACAATCAGTGGGGAGTAACTAGCAGTTCTCCCAGCATAAATAGGAACAAATAATAAACTTAAAGAAATTAGAAGCACGTCAAAGACATACATCACAAAGAAACATAATCACAACATGCAATACATGTAACTACGAGTCATAATCATCAAACACACATAGAGAGAAAACTAAATACCAATGATCGAATAACACACACAACCAAGCACATATCAATTCAAAGACAACAGACCATACCGCCTGTGAGTAGACTCATTGGACCATACCGCCCAAGGCCTACTATGCATATTCGAGGACCATACCGCCCTGCCGAATAGCAATGCACATTCGAGGACCATACCGCCCTGCCGAATGGCATACTCAACGAACCATACCGCTCGTGAGTGAACCAATGGACCATACCGCCCATGGTTAAGTAACCAAATCCTAGGACCATACCGCCCTCAGGATACAAACAAATTCCTAGGACCATACCGCCCTCAGGAAACAAACAAATTCCTAGGACCATGCCGCCCATAGGATCAATCAAACACAAATTCCTAGGACCATACCGTCCATAGGATCAATCAAACACAAAGAGCAATGTATACACGCCAAGGCATACAAAGGAATCCAAACAACAACAAACATGGGTATACACGACAAGGTATACCAAGAAACTTAAACAAACAACATACGTATACACGCCAAGGTATACATAGTAAATCCAAACAACAACAAACATGGGTATACACGACAAGGTATACACCAAATCCATCTAACCAAATCATGAGTATACGCGTCAAGGTATACGAGGCAGACCAAACCACATTCAAGGTATACACGGCAAGGTATACGTGCAAAACAATTCCATAAGACAAGTCAAACATGTTGAGGCGTATAACACAAAAACGTTATTTGAGTTTGGGTACGAAGTCATTATGACTAAGTCACAATATTCCCCGTACATAACTCTTGGCGAAGAGATGCTAAGGACAGTATTATCCTCCCCCAAGCATTTCGACGTTGACAACTCAAAGTATAGGCCCACAACACCAACAAACCGAGCAACAACAAAACTACCCAACAAACTATGGTACAATCCCTTAAATAAACAACTCAAACCAAATCAAACGTACTCAAAAATGCTTAACATACATGCATAAACCCAACAATAAACAATTAACCATGCTGTAAGCCCAAAGGAAAACATTCACTAAAACACAACCAAGGAAGGCAGACCTTGGTCGCGGGGTGCGACAGAGGTCGCGAGGTGCGACCATGGCGTCGCGGGTCGCGAGCTGCCACTGCTCGTGGCTTGCGGGCTGTGCTCGTATGCACTCGCCTCGTCCATCAAACATACATCAAGTCTCAAGCACCCAAACCAACACCAAATCACATCCAACTCAACCAAACAAACACCCTAGCATGATACTAAACATCATCAACAACCAATTACTCAAAACTCCAACGACAAATCAAAGTTACTCCAAATCAACACAACATTGAACATCAAATTCGACAACTCTACTAACAAGAACTAACAACATGACATAACAACACGTTCAATACATGAAGAATACCACAAAACAACCTTCCTAGTCATGATACTAAATTAAACTATAATCATACAATCACCTAAGTTCCACCTAACATGAATCTAAGTTCTCTAACGTGATTCTAACAACCTAAGTTCAAAATCTATTCCCTATCGAACTAGAAAAACGCTAGTTACCTCGATCTTCGAAAGGAGTGTCGCAAAACATAATACCATAGCCTAGAAAATGTGCGGATCATCAAAACCTTCTTCTCGCTTGAAGACTTCTCCTCCATTGAACAAAGTATATCCATCTTAAAAAACTTTAGGGTACTCTAAAACAGTCAGTGGCGTTCCGACCCTGATTTCCGGTGCTCTAAAGATCGGATTAAAAATTCCTCCAGTCAAAATAAAGGTCTGGATGTTAAGAACATGCTGTTCAAATTTGAAGACGATCCAACGGTTAGATCTCCGGCAATGGCCATTTTCGTGAGGGTGTGCAGGGGGAAAAACGGGAAGACTTTCTCTCTTCCTTTCTTTCTTCAGGTGATGCGTGTGGGAAGGCAAAAAGGGAAGAGAATGGCTCTCTTAATCTGATTATATGGACAACAAAAGGGAGGGGTTTAATAGGTGTTAATGAGGGTACATTATGGCCATGATTATGGTAGTTTATGAGGGTAAATGAAGGGGTGTAACCCTTGGATTGCATTAGTGTTACAAAGCAAAGGATGGCCAACTTTATTGGAGTCTTCTAGGAGCCTCTAGATGGACAAGATTTTCAGCCCTATTGGAAAAAAAGTGGTGTAATAAAGTTCGTTACATGGTTGGTCGGTAAAAAGGATGATTAAGCTAAATCAACACATTAGCCTAACTAAGACTAACTCAAATATTACACTCAATAATAATAATAATAATAATAATGATGATAATAATAAAATTTATGATCACATTTTCATATATCAAAATAAGCTCAACTTAAAATAAATAACATTAAGATATAGCTTAATTTACAGATCAAATAATCGGAGCAATTTTATAGATAGTTACTCCGTATAAATATAAGTTTAAAGAAATATGATATAACTAAATAAATTAATAAAAACATAAAATGAAATCAAAGAACACAAGTTAAATTAAGAAGCAAGGGTCTAAATCAAAATTAGTAGTCTTAAAGATAATTTAGCTTAATAGGTAAATCTATGCAAATTTATAAAATAAAAATACTATGAGCATCGTAAAATAATTAGGCGTCCACCGACTAAACACATTTTGAAATTAAGGTACGTATGCACACTACATTGTCCACCGAAATATTTTCCTGTTTCTAATACGACCATTTATTTAATAGAATATAATTTTATAAATGAAATTGTATTTAGATTTATAAATAACAATGTAAACCATATAAATTAACACGCGAAATTTCTAGTGAAATTACGGGGTGTTACATGTTCAACTGAACAGATTGTTTTCTCTCTGAATTTTCTTTCGAATCTGCCTCATTGTCCTTGTAAGATTGGGATCCGCTGGGATGGGGGAACCGTTTCTTTGAGACCTGGCATACAAAAGAAAAAAAAAGAAGCAGTAAAACGTACCTCAATTGGAACAATGAAGTTCCAATAAAGTATAGAGAAGTAGACCAAATAGCCAAACAAAAACTTAGAAAACTAGCCGTCTCCCCGGCAACGGCGCCAAAATTTGACAGGCTAAAGTCGTATCACCTAGTCAAAGATAAATCCTAAGTCCTCTAACAATGATAGTCAAGGGAAGTAGGGTCGAATCCACAGAGAGACGAAGTTCTAAGTTAATATTTAGCTATACAGCTACTTCAGACAAAATCAGATAGGAATCAACTAAACTGCTAATTAAACACTAGAAAGCAATATAAAATGGATTTTACTCTACGAAATAAAGGTCTAGGGAATTAGTTGGGTCCACCATGCTTATACCAATCAAAGGATCAAACAACTATCAGAACTAGGCTAAGAATCGACAGACTAGAGCAGTGTCAAGCTATGACTAAGTCTCAACGCTCATAGTTCAACATATGCAGCATGTTCACAAACATAATCAGAATTATTGATGTGTACTAGGCATCTAAAAGTAAGACGTATATGTGCAAACAATTATCAACCTCAAGTAATCAAAGAAACTGCGCAATGACGTTAATTACTCAATAAGAACAAATCACACCACAACCTATCTCATCAAACCCTAGAAACTAATAGCAATTCAAATAATCAAGGTATAAACATGGCTTCCCTCTTTAAATCCTTAGAAATTAAACTACTCAGACATAATTAAATCAACAATAACAATTCCAATAAGAAACCCTGATTTCGACATCATGAATAAATTGAATAATTAAACTAAGCAATCAAAATAATTAAAGAGATTAAAGTAGAGAAGAATACCAATTGATGGAATGCAAGAACTTTTATTGAAATCAAAACCGGGGTTCAATCACCATTAATCTAATCTAAATTGTTTAATCTAAATAAAACTAAGCTAAAAACTATGGAAATAAAAACAGAATAAAAAAGGTTTCTAAAACAATGAGGAAAAAGTATTTATAATACCCCCAAAAGTCTAATTAAAAACGAAAATAAATATAAAATTTTCGCGACAACGAGTGCGGGACCCGATCGGGCCCACACTAAAATTTGACCCAACTTGCTTTCTTGAAACGTAGCACACAACAGCAAGCAAAGGGCGAAATTTGGGCTTCACCCGATCGGGCCTAATCCCACCCGATCGGGCTGATAGTAAGTGAAAGCCCAGCTCACTGATGAAGTCCATTCCTTGGACGCAGCAGCATGGAGACAGCTTCATGGGGCCATGCACACAAATCCCAAGCGCCTTCTCTCTTTTATTACACGCAGCAAGCAGCAGCGAGAAACAAGGCCACCCGATGAGCTTCGGGCACACATGCCCGATAGGGTCTGGGGTAATCATGGCCCAATTTTGAGCCTTGTTGGCGCGAGCAGAATGCCCCTCGATCGGGTTGGTACTAAATATTGTCTTCATGTTTTCTTTGCTTTTCCACCCGATTGGGTCGGGCAATGTCCGCCAGATCGGGTGCGAAACTTCACCACTCGATCACTAATTCTTCGCCTGATCGGGCCATTTCTTGCCCGATCGGAGTGCGGGAAGCTCCTTTTGACTCTTTGGCTCTCAATTCTTCACGTTTAGAGGTCTTGGGACCTCCTAAACTATCCATAAAGCTCGTGAGCCATCCTACGTGCCGCGTAACATCTCGTAAAGTCGTGGTTACTTTCAAATGGCTCGAAAATAAGGAGAAAACTTCCTAAAACCTGCAATTCAACACTAAAACACAAAACCACAACTATATACGATAGTTAGCATAAAATAGCTCCGAAGACCTCCAATGACGCACAAATTAGCTCATGAATAGGGGATAAAACTCTATATAGATACGTGATATCAGGGGGTTAAGTGGCACGTGAAATTTTTTTTAAAGCAAGGGGAGCTGGACGAATGGTGGAGCGCCCGCTCCTGACCTGAAGTGGGGCGCTCCAGCCTCGCTACAACCACGCTCCAAATCTCCTTCCAAGCTACCCATATTTTTGCAAGCGTGGAGCGCCAGCTCCATTTTCAACGGAGCGCCCGCTCTCCTTGGGGAGCTCCCCCTTTTGAGGGTTTGGGGCTCGCTCCTCTCCCCATCTCCCATACTTAGCCATTTTTTTGTTGTTTTTCATAATTCCTCCAATTTTTCATCCTCAACCTCTTATTCTCTCATCATTTTTATATTTAATTTTTTTTCTTCTTCTCCTCTTTTTATATTTCTATTTTTTTCTTCACTTTCTTTTTCTCAATTGCACTACACTAATAAACCGGGTTGCCTCCCGTAAGCGCTTATCTAGAGTCACTAGCTTGACCTCCCTTCAAAGAAAGACTTCATAGGGGAGGGGAGTAATCATCCAAAGTAATATGGAAAGCGCTCTCAATTTGTACTTTATCATAGTACACCTTGAGCCTTTAACCATTCACCTTGAATTCCCCTTTCTTTTCATTCCAAACCTCAACTGCACCATGCGGGAGCACCTTCTTAACCTCAAAGGGACCACTCCATCTAGACTTAAACTTTTCGGGTAAAAGCCTTAGCCTAGAGTTGAAAAGAAGCACCTTGTCTCCTACTTTGAACTCCCTCTCTATGATTGTTCGGTCATGTCATGCCTTTCTTCTCTCCTTGTAGATCCGGGCATTCTCATAAGCGTCCCTCCTAAGTTCTTCAAGCTCATGGATATTAAGAGGTCTTCTTTTCTCGGAAGCTTTGAGATTAAAGTTCAATGTCTTTATAGCCTAATATGCCCTATGCTCCAATTCAACCGGCAAATGGCACATCTTTCCATAAACAAGCTTGTAGGGGGTAGTGCCAATAGGGGTCTTGAAAGTCGTCCTATAAGCCCATAGAGCATCATCAAGCTTCAATGATCAATCCTTGCGAGATTGGTTCACTGTCTTCTCTAAGATGAGCTTCACCTCCCTATTGGACACCTCCGTTTGGCCATTACATTAGGGATGATAAGAGAGCCCGATCTTATGGTGCACCCCATATTTGGAGAGGAGCATTTGGAAGCTCTATTTAACGAAATGAAATCCCCTATCACTAATCACGACCCTCGGAACCCCAAATCTTGGGAATATCACGGTCTTGAAGAGCTTGATAACTACCTTGGCTTAATTTGTAGGAGAAGCGATATCTTCCACCCATTTGGAGACATAGTCGACCGCCACTAATATGTAGGAGTTAACAAGAGAAAAAGGGAAAGGTCCCATGAAATCCAACCCCAAACATCAAAGATCTCCAACTATAGAATGTTGGTGAGGGGAAATTCATGCCTTTTTGAGATGTTGTCGACCCTTTGACAGCGATCTTAATCCTTCACAAATCCCCAAACATCCTTGAACGTAGTGGGCCACCACAATCCACATGATAAAATCATTGCAATGGTCTTGTCTGCGCCCATATTTCCTCCACAAGGGGATGAGTGGCATTTCTCAATCACACTCTCTATCTCATCATCGGGAAGTCACCTCCGATATAAACCATCATCCCCCCTCTTGAACAAAAGTGGGTCCTCCCACACATAAAACTTTGAAGCATGGAGGAACCGCCTTCGTTGTTGATAGTTGAACTTAAAAGGGATGATCCCACAAGCCATGTAGTTATCCATGTCGGCAAACCATGGGGTATCAAGTTCCTTAATGGAGTATTAGAGATCATCCTTCAAACTATCATCAATGGGAAGCTCACGGGAGGATGGGTCTTCAAGCAAAGGTAGCCGAGAAAGGTGGTCGGCCACGAAGTTCTTCGTGCCCTTTTTATCCTTAATCTCAATACCGAACTCTTGAAGGAGCAAGATCCATCGAATCAACCTCGGCTTTGCATCTTTCTGTGACATGAGGTACTTGCTTGCCGAGTGATCCGTGTACACAACCACCTTGGAGCACACAAGATATGGCTGAAACTTATCAAAGGTGAATCCTACCACCAACAACTCATTCTCTGTTGTAGCGTAGTTCTTTTGGGCCATATCGAGTGTCTTGCTCGCATAGTATATAACATTAAGGTTCCCTTCGTGTCTTTGCCCTAAGATGGCGCCCATTACATAATCACTTAATCACACATTAGTTCAAAAGGCAAGCTTCAATCGGGAGCTTACACAGTGGGGAGCGGAAATAAGGGCATGCTTAAGGTCTGAAAAAGCTTTCATACAATCATCATCAAAAACAAATTCAGTATCTTTTTCCAAGAGGCTAGATATAGACCTAGCAATCTTAGAGAAGTCCTTTATGAACTGGCGGTAAAAACTGGCGTGACCCAAAAAAGAACAAACTCCCTTCACCGTGGTAGGTCATCCTCCACCATGAAGCGACACTTCTCCCAATTAAGCACTAAGTTCAACTTTTGGCATCTTTGAAGCACATTTGGAAAGTTCTTGAGACAATTGTCAAAAGCTGAACCTACCACAGAGAAGTCATCCATAAATACCTCAATGGAATCTTGCAACAAATCCGAAAAGATGGCGGCCATACATCTTTGAAATTTAGAGGGAGTATTGCATAAGGCAAAGGGCATCCTTCGATATGCGAAGGTATCAAATGGACATGTGAATGTGGTCCTTTCTTGGTAATAGGCTAAAGTCGTATCACCTAATCAAAAGTAGTCCTAAAATTCTCTAACAAACAGTAGTGGAAGCAGGGTCAAATCCACAGAGAAACATTGTTCTTTTCCTAATTGTCTGTCAAATCTAGATTATAGAGAACGAGTGTTGTGGGTAATTAACTAAACTAGACTATTACTATATCAAGAATATAAGTAATAAAGAGTCTAAGGCATAGGTGCACAAATGAACAATATTTCGGGATGAAACACAACTATCAATAATAAATAATGCAGTTGAATAGGTTGATTTTCTCTCTCGAGTCGAAACCAACCATAGAATGATATTAACAGGCTCTCGCAATTTATTAATACCAACTCTACCTATTGAAACTAGTCTTAATATAAAGTTTATACATCTCGGCGCGTAACCTAATTTTGCAACACTATAACAATCAAATCTGGTCAAATTGGATTGAATAGATATAAAAACATTCAATAATAATCAACAAACATCATTAAAAATCAATACTTTATAGAAATCCCTCCATAATTGATCATAGATCCCCTTAAACCCTAGAAATACACTACTCATTCATAATTGAGGAAAACATATTCATAATGAAATAAGCAGACATCAATTAATAATCAAGGATTGAATACAAATATAAGAGAAGATAAAGAATACCAATTGTAGAACAAATCTTGCAAAATCAAAGCTTCTATTGAAAATTTCATGTAAAATTGGGGAAAACGCAAACCTAGGGTTCTTCAGTATTTGAGAGAAAAAGAGTTCTAATCTAAAATGAATTAATGATAGAAAATAAGATAGGAAATAATAAAATTCCCTTGAATCCTTATGCCTTTCTATTTCCTAAAACATCTAGAAAATAGAGCTAAAATCGTCAAAAGATTAGGCCTAAATCGACTAATAGTACACGGAATAACCCGCGGGCGCGGGTTTTTCATCCTGCAAAATAGCTCAACTTGCAAAGACCATATATCTCAAAAACTAGAAGTCGTATTAGGGCGTGTGATACACCTTTGGAAATCTTTTCAAGTCTAGTTTCCAATAACACTAGAATCACTCAATTCCAATCACTGGATAATGATTTATGATCAAAAGAGTACACATGCCTCGATTTCCATACTTCTTTTAACATGTTTCCTCTATGTTTTGGGTTGCAATCTAACTCGAAGATGCCCTTGGACTTCTCATTCGACGTAGATCCTTCCTATATGATCCTCATGCATAAGCTTGTCCAATAATACTCGAATTGTGTTCTCAATACCTGAAATCTATCAAAAACACCGAAAACACGCACAATAGTAATATTTTCTCAACTTAAGTAACTATATGCAATTATGGACTAAAATGCAACTAAATCATCTTAAAATGCAACCAAAATGCATCATGAAATACCTATATCAATATGACTCATCACTTGGTCATCGGGTTGGATAAGGATTTGAAAGAACCCCGAATAACCATCAAGGAAGGAAAAATGGGTATGACCCGCCAATCTTTCCAACATTTGATCTATAAAGGGGATGGGGAAATGATCTTTCCGGGTGGATTTGTTCAATATCCGGTAATCAATGCACATGCGTCACCCAATCACCGATCTAGGGGAGATTTGCTCTACATTTTCATTGCTGTTGACGGTCATGCCTCCGTTTTTAGGGACCATATGAATGGGACTAACCCACCTACTATCGGAGATAGGGTAGATTATGCCCGACTCAAGGAGTTTGAAGACCTCATTTTTTACTTCTTATTTCATGTTAGGATTTAACCTCCTTTGAGGCTTAATAGAAGAAGCATGATCGTCATCAAGATGAATCCTATGCATGCATAGGGTAGGGCTTAATCCCTTTAGATCCTCAATGTTATACACAATGGCACTTCTATGTTCCCTAAGGATATCAAGAAGCTTTTGGAGTTGAGTGCCATTAACTGTAGTATTGACTATCACCGGGTAAGTCTTAACCTCACCAAGAAATTCATACTTTAAAGAAGGGAGGAGGCTTAGAACTCTACTCCTTAGGTAATGGCACCTCAAGAACTTCGATCTTCTCCTTCCTAATGCAATAGGTTGGAGTGGCATCCATGGCAAGCTTGAAGTGTTTTCCTTCCTCATTCCCTTCCAAATCCTCTTCCCATAACACATTTCCAAGGGATCTTTCTTACCCCCCAAACTCTTCAAACTCAATACCTCTTCATCAAAACTATCAATTCTCTTCACCTCTTCGATGATTGGAGATTTCATGGATTGTTGATAGGATTTAGTTCTATCACCTAATCAAAGATAAACCTACAGTCCTCTAACTACGGTAGTCAATGGAAGCAGGGTCGAATCCACAGGGAGACAGAGTTTCTAAATTAATATTCAATCAATTAGCTACTTCAGATGAAATCAGGGAAGAATTAACTGAACTAATGATTAAGCTAAGGAGGACGAATTAAACCGAGGATTTAACAATGGAATAAAAGCCTAGGGTATTAGGTCGGTCCACCATGCTTATACCAATCAAATAAGGTCAACTACTATCAAAACCTAAGTCATGAGTCAAGTGATTAGAGCATGTGTTGAGCTATGGTTAAGACTCAACGCTCATAGTTCAACATACGCCGCATGTTCACTAACGTAATCAGAACTACTGATGTGTCCTAGGCCTCTAATCGTAAGACGGATCTGTGCAAACAACTATTAACCACAAGCAATCAATGAAATTGGCCACTAACATTAATCACTAATTAAGAACAAACCACACCACAATCACTCTAATCAAGCCCTAGAAATCGATAGAAATCTAAATAACAATCATGGTATAAACATGGCTTCCCTATCTAACACCCTAGAAAGAGAACTACTCACTCATAATTGAATTGACAATAGCAAAACAAATTGGAAACCCTAATAATTGTATCATGAATGATTAAATACTTAAGCAATTAAGAATAATAAAAGAGATTAGAGTAGAGAAGAATACCAATTGACAGAAAGCAAGAACTTTTATTGAAATCGAATAGGTTCAATCACCTTTAATCTAATCTAAAGTGTTTAAACTAAATAAAACTAAGCTAAGAACTATGAGAAATAAAACTAAAGTAAAAGATGTCTCTAAAATAATGAGGAAAAGGTATTTATAATACCCCTCAAAGTCTAACTAAATGCGGAAAATAAAAGATAAAAATCGCGTAGACGAGCATGGGACCCGATCGGGCATAGGGCAACCCGATCGGGCCCATAGTAAAATAATCCAAAACTTTCCTCCTTGATTTCTAAGCAACAGCGCAGCCATACCAAGAAATTGGGTTTCGCGCGATCACTGACCCGATCGGGCAGTTGATCGGATCCTCGCCCAGCAGCAGCATAAGCTCTCCCATGCAGCAGCAACATAGTGGAGTGTGCGGGTCACCCACCCGATCGGGTCGGGCAGCGGGTGCCCGATCGGGTCTAGGCACATTGTTTTCTCGCCCGATCGGATCGGGCAAGCCTTGCCCGATCGGATCCGCAACTTCTGTACCCGATCATAATATCTTCGCCCGATCGGGCCATTTTTGCCCGATCAGAGTACGGAAGACTCCTTTTTGACTCTTTGGCTCTCAATTCTTCACGTTTAGAGGTTTTGGGACCTCCTAAACTACCCATAAAGCTCGTGAGCCGTCCTACATGCCTCGTAACATCTCGTAAAGCCGTGGTTGCTTCCAAATAGCTCGAGAATAAGGAGAAAACTCCCTAAAACCTGCAATTCAACACTAAGACAACAAAACCACAACTATATACGATAGTTAGCACAAAATAGCTCCGAAGAGCTCCAATGACGCACACATTAGCTTGTAAATAAGGGAGAAAACTCTATATAAATACGTGATATCAAACTCCCCAAAGCTAGACCTTTGCTTGTCCTCAAGCAAACAGAACATGAACATGGAATAGATTGCCTCACCCCATAGATAAAAATCAATCAAAGCTCAAAACGTTTTCAAGACTAAGAATCGTTCAAGCAGGCATAGTTCAAGTTTGGCTAATCAAATCCATCCAACCACCAATCATCCAAGCAATTTATCAAATTCAAGTATTCACAAGGCATACAAATCCTGAAAAGGCTCTCACAAGGGTGTCACTCCTCTCTATTTTGTGGCAGGCAAAGAATATGCCCGAACACTCACCAACCCGACCATAAATAACCTTCCCACTCACACTCTCATGTGTTAAAGAAGGTTCAATGACGCTCATCCTAGTCAAGTCGACTCAATTAGCAGACATACTCTTTAACTTTGACAAACTGACTCGAAATTAATCCAATAAACAATGCAGACACGAGCTCAAGAGGACTTTAGAGGGTTGTAATGGGGCTTAGGTAAGAGGTAGGAGATATTATTGGGTAATGTGGTGGAAAAACCAAGAAAGGGGGAGCATGAATCATTCAAACAAGGCCTAAGATGGCCTAAACAACTCCCAACAACACCATATAACCACGAAAAATAACCCAACTCTCATAAAACAATGAAACACTCATAACAAACCCAATTTCCAAGCAATGAAGCGAATTTTTCTTTATGAACGTACGTGAATGAAAGAACTTTGAATTCTTTTTAACTTTTATTTCATTTTTCTTTCATTTTTCTGTACTTCGTTCACGCAACTCAAATTTTGCTTTTTTTTTCTTTTTCTTTTTCTCACCCTCAAACCACAACAAATACATTTTTAATTCCTCAACAACCAAACCAAACCAAGAAACCAATCTCAAACTCAACCCATACAAAAGCTCCCCCAAGCTAGGTTTGGAATAATATCAAGTGAAGGCTTTGGGCTCATAATAGGGGTTTAAGTAACACGAAACAAGTCATTAGGCTCAGCGGGGCTAAGGAGGATAAAAGTATATCAAAAATTCACTCTGAAGCTCAAGAATAAGACAAAAGAACGCCTCTATCACAGCCAATGCTACAAGTCATCGAAAATCAGACAAGTACGAAGTCAAAGTCAAGATCAATCCACTAAAGAGGAACTAACACACAAGAATAGACTGGATAATAATATGAATCCAATAGGCTACAAAGAGGCCTCACAGTCTAACCAATTCAGGTATGCAGCACAAAGTAGTCTAATATAATCAAAACTCACTCGAAATCATAGCAATCAAACATCAAATCATAGCCTCAAGATCACAAATGCCCAGCTATCCAGAAAACATAGTCAAATCATTTTCAATAAGAGCACAACAAGGGGCACAGGGAGGCAACTAAACCAGTCATGGGAACCATATTGTTTTTTGATTTTTTCAGTATTTTTCGAAAGCAGTAAATCTATCCTAGAAAGCAGTAAAAGAGATAGAGAATACAAACAAAAATCCTCCCCCAAGCTGAACTTGGCAGTGTCCTCAATGCCTAAAGGTAACAAAGGACAACGCTAAGAGGAAAAACTTAAGTACCCTCACTCTCGCTCACTAAAAAAAATATAAAAAAATAAAAAGGAAAATAGGAGGGGAAAAATACGAGTTGCCTCTCGCACAGTCCCGCACGACCATAATACCTCCATCTCTCAAATAGGAAGGGCTAAACAGTGAGAGCCACCCTCATCAAACAACTTTCTTCTCACATGTTCTTGATAATACCTCCAGACGGTGAATCAACCTTAGGTGCAGTTGGAACCTTCTCCACACCTACTTCATCCATAACCTCATCCCTGCAACAAGATTGTTCAAGCATAGGTGCCTTAACAACATTGGTTAGTTTAAAAATTACTTTATCATCACCAACACTCAGAGTTAAAGACCCAGACTTGACATCAATGACAGCACCAACAGTACACAAAAACGGCTTACCCAAAATAATAGGAATCTGGGCATCCTCATCCATATCTAGCACCAAAAAATCAACAGGAATATAGAATTTTCCAACCCTCACAGGAACGTCCTCTAAAACACCTAGGGGGTATTTTATAGAACGATCCGCCATCTGTAAAGTGATTTGTGTGCATTTAAGTGCTTCCATGTTCAGTTTCTTATAAACAGATAATGGCATAACAGAAACAGAAGCACCTAAATCACACAAAGCTTTATCAATAAAAATAGGTCCAAGATGGCAGGGAATGAAAAAACTACCAGGATATTTCAACTTTGGTGGGGTTTTATTTTGAATAAAAGCACTACACTCTTCAGTAAGAGCGACACGTTCTACCCCACCAAAGTCTCTTTTCTTTGTTATCATGTCTTTCAGAAATTTGGCATAAACAGGGATTTGGGTAATTAAATCTGTGAATGGAATCGTTACCTCAAGGTTCTTGACCATAGCCAAGAACTTACCAAACTGCTGATCGACCTTTGATTGTTGCATCCTGTGAGGAAAAGGTAGCCTTGGTGTAAAAGGCGTTTCAGAAACCTTCTCCTTCTTCTTCCCTGTCTGTTCAGCTTCTGGAGATAAGTCGACTTCAGACGTCGAACTCTTCTTTTTCCTTCCTCTACCACCCTCTTCTTCCCCACAGTTGGGGTAACCTCATCAACGGGTAATGGAGGAGCATCATAAGCAATGCCACTACGAAGAGTGATGGCATTCACATGTTCTCTTTGAATGGGTTGCCCTGGCAATTCCCCTTGACGCCTCTGAGCATTATTGCTTGCTGATTGTGCAATTTGAGTCTCGAGAAGTTTGATGTGCTTCTCTTGGGCTCTTCGTGCTTCCTCATTAGCTAGCATTTGTCGCTCTTGAGCTCTTTGCGCCTCCTCATTAGTCTTTTGCATGCTCAATATCAGCTTCATCAGTTCAGAATTGCTTGGCTCTTGTGGGTTATTATTTTGTGGAGGTGGGGAGTGGATATTTTGTGAAGTTTGATAGGTATTGGGATTATGGAAGTTTTGTGGTGGTGGTCTCTGGAAATTTTATGGGGTTTGATGGTATGAGGGTTTAGGATGGTTTTGTGGGGGTGGAGGTTGATGGTTTTGTGGATTTTGGTAGTTATGTGGAGGGGGGAAATTTGGTTGTCTCTGTTGAAAGGCGTTTGCCTGCTCCATCTGAAGTTGACTGAACTGACAGTCATGCCCAAAATGACCCTGAACACCACATACCTCACAGTAAGATGACGTAATGGGTGCTACGGCAGACATAACATTAATACTCAAAGGAGGTGCTGCTGAGGAAGAGGAACTGAAGGTGTTAATCTGCTGACTCAGCTTCGCTATCTGCGAAGTCAATAATGCTATGGCATCTACCTCCAGTACTTTCCTTGTGAGGCTGCAGGAAGTGGAATGATCATTGGCTGCGAGGTTTGATAGAAACTCATAGCCTACATCCACTTCCTTATCCAGAAAAACTCCTCCTGCAGACGAATCAACAATACTCTTCGTCTGAGGCTGCAGACCATTATAGAATGTCTGCATGAAGAACCATTTGTCCATGTTGTGGTGTGGACACTCTCTCTGTAAATCGCTAAATCTAATCCACGCTTCCCGTAATGTTTCATCAGGCTCTTGGGAAAACGTGGCTAGTTTGTTTCTGATTTCTGATTTCTGCTGTCTTTGTAGGTGGATAATACTCTCTCAGAAATGCAGCAGAAATATCACTCCATTCTGTTTCTTTCAAATCGTTCAACCATTTCTGGGCTCTATCTCTCAATGAAAACTCGAACAACATGACCTTTAGTTGATCAGGAGTGACGCCGGCATGTTTGACGGTTCGATAAAGCTGTTGAAACCGCTGCAGATGATTTGCCGGATCTTCAGTAGGATGCCCACCAAACTGATTCTGCTGAACCATGCTGATGAGTCCAGGCTTAACTTCGAAATTTGCTGCGGCAATGGTGGGCATAGTGGGTCCAGTGGAGAGACCGTCTGGGTTGGGCACCCCATATGACTTCAGTGATTTAGACATAATGGAAGTCAAGGTGTCTGATCCAGAGGTGTTCAGCTGAACAGACTGCTTTTCTCTCTGAATTTTCTTTCGTATCCGCCTGATTGTCCTAGTAAGATCGGGATCCGCTGGGATGGGGGAACCGTTTCTTTGAGACCTGGGCATACAAAAGAAATCAAAAGAAGTAGTAAAACGTACCTCAATTGGAACAATGAAGTTCCAGTGAGGTATAGAGAAGTTGACCAAATAACCAAATAAAAACTTAGAAAACTAGCCGTCTCCCCGGCAACGGCGCCAAAATTTGATAGGATTTAGTCGTATCACCTAATCAAAGATAAACCTACAGTCCTCTAACTACGGTAGTCAATGGAAGTAGGGTCGAATCCACAGGGAGACAGAGTTTCTAAATTAATATTCAATCAATTAGCTACTTCAGATGAAATCAGGGAAGAATTAACTGAACTAATGATTAAGCTAAGGAGGACGAATTAAACCGAGGATTTAACAATGGAATAAAAGCCTAGGGTATTAGGTCGGTCCACCATGCTTATACCAATCAAATAAGGTCAACTACTATCAAAACCTAAGTCATGAGTCAAGTGATTAGAGCATGTGTTGAGCTATGGTTAAGACTCAACGCTCATAGTTCAACATACGCCGCATGTTCACTAACGTAATCAGAACTACTGATGTGTCCTAGGCCTCTAATCGTAAGACGGATCTGTGCAAACAACTATTAACCACAAGCAATCAATGAAATTGGCCACTAACATTAATCACTAATTAAGAACAAACCACACCACAATCACTCTAATCAAGCCCTAGAAATCGATAGAAATCTAAATAACAATTATGGTATAAACATGGTTTCCCTATCTAACACCCTATAAAGAGAACTACTCACTCATAATTGAATTGACAATAACAAAACTAATTGGAAACCCTAATAATTGCATCATGAATGATTAAATACTTAAGCTAAGCAATTAAGAATAAAAAAAAAATTAGAGTAGAGAAGAATACCAATTGACAGAAAGCAAGAACTTTTATTGAAATCGAATAGGTTCAATCACCTTTAATCTAATCTAAAGTGTTTAAACTAAATAAAACTAAGCTAAGAACTATGAGAAATAAAACTAGGGTAAAAGATGTCTCTAAAATAATGAGGAAAAGGTATTCATAATACCCCTCAAAGTCTAACTAAATGCGGAAAATAAAAGATAAAAATAACGTAGACGAGCATGGGACCCGATCGGGCCCATAGTAAAATAATCCAAAACTTTCCTCCTTGATTTCTAAGCAACAGAGCAGCCATACCAAGAAACTGGGCTTCGCCATCACTGACCCGATCGGGCAGTTGATCGGGTCCTCGCCCAGCAGCAGCATAAGCTCTCCTAAGCAGCAGCAGCATAGTGGAGTGTGCGGGTCACCCACCCGATCGGGTCGGGCAGCGGGTGCCCGATCGGGTCTGGGCACATTGTTTTCTCGCCCGATCGGATCGGGCAAGCCTTGCCCGATCGGGTCCGCAACTTCTGTACCCGATCATAATATCTTCGCCCGATCGGGCCATTTTTGCCCGATCAGAGTACGGAAGACTCCTTTTTGACTCTTTGGCTCTCAATTCTTCACCGTTAGAGGTTTTGGGACATCCTAAACTACCCATAAAGCTCGTGAGCCGTCCTACGTGCCTCGTAACATCTCGTAAAGCCGTGGTTGCTTCCAAATAGCTCAGGAATAAGGAGAAAACTCTCTAAAACCTACAATTCAACACTAAGACAATAAAACCACAACTATATACGATAGTTAGCACAAAATAGCTCCGAAGAGCTCCAATGACGCACAAATTAGCTTGTAAATAAGGGAGAAAACTCTATATAAATACGTGATATCAATTGTTTAAAAGAAAATTTCATACTCTCATCTCCAACCCTAAGCGTAAGCACATCTCACTTCATATCAACTAGAACCCTGGTCATTTTAAGGAAAGGCCTCCCAAGTATAAGAGGAACTTGGGAGTCTTCCTCCATTTTCATAACAACGAAGTCATAAGGGATGAAGACCCTTCGAATTTGGACCGGTACATTTTCCAACTCTCCAACCTGAACTTTGACCAATATGTCGATTAGTTGTATGACTCTTCTTATGGGCTTGAGTTCAAAGTTGAGTTACTTAGCTATGGACAAGGGCATAAAACTCACACTTGCCCCCAAATCCGCGAAGACCCAGTTAGGCTCCAAGTCCCCAATCTTCCAAGGAATAGAAAATGACCCCAGATCTTCAAGCTTCTTGGAAAACTTGTTTTAAAGTATGGCACTAACTTCTTCGATCAAAGCAATTCTAGCACTTTCCTCAAGTTTGCTCTTGTTGGAGAGAAGTTCCTTAAGAAACTTGGCCTATGTGGGCATTTGAGGCATTGCTTAGAAGAAGGGAATGTGCACTTGAATCCCTTTCATGACTTCCAAGAACTTCATGAATTTATCATTGAGTTGCTTTTTATCTAGCCTTTGAGGAAAAGGAACCGGAGGCACATAAGATTTTGGTGCCGCTTGACTAGTTTCCTTGTGCTTTTCATGAGCTTCTTGCTCTTGGCTTGGTGCATCATCACCCTAATCTTCCCCTACTACTTCTTCAAGAAGCTTCTCAACCTCTCTTTCACTTTCTCCTTTCTTAATGTTCGGGCTTTCATTCACCTCACTAGTCATCTTTGGCCCCTCATAGTTTGCCTCGAACCTCAAAGTAATGGCTTTAGCATGCTCTTGAATTATGGGTTGGCTAGGGAATTTAGTAGGAGAGGAGTTGAAGTTTGAGTTGCTTACTTATTGAGCAACTTGAGCGGGTTGGGTCTCAATCATCTAGGTGTGAGCTTACATTTGTTGCAAGGAAGAGTAGATATCGCCGAATTCCTTGTCCTTATCGGCATTGGTCTTGGTTTTTTGGGCAACGAAAAGTTGGAGTGTAGACTCAAGTGATGAACTTTGGTGGGTTAGGCTCAAAGGGTGGTCTTTGTTGTTGTTGGGCGGGTGGTTTATATGGAGGGATGTAGTTGTTGTGATTTTGTGGTGGAAGGGGTTTCCATGATCCTTGTGAGGGGTTGTTCCACCTCCATTGGTTGTTGAAGTTAAATGACCCTTCTTTCCTTGCACCAACCCATGGCACATGCTCCGTAGATCCTCTACAATATGAACTAGCATGATCGGTGCCCCCAAAAATGACACAAGAGAAATCTTGGGAAGGTGGTTGGCTTGGGGATGCCAAGTTCACCTTCTCAAGTTTCTTAGCTAGAGTGCCTATCTTAGCATGGATGTGATCCATGGCCTCCACATTGTACTTCCCTTTGCTTCCAACCTTCTTGCTTGTAGTTATTGTGTTCCCCCAAGAGTAATGCCTCACAACCTCTTCAATGGTGGGCTCAATGTCATCAACCGATAGCTTGGTGAGTTGACCTCCCGCTTCGGAGTCAAGGCTAGCTCTAGTAATAGGAAGAAACCCATCATAGAAACTTTTCATCAACATCCATTGACTATACCCATTGTGTGGACACGACCTTCAGAGATCCTTGAATCTAACCCAAGCCCCATAAAGGTCTCATCCTCCTCTTGTGAAATAGGAGATCTTCAATTTAGCATTGGAAGTCTTCTCTTGAGAATTGAACTCATCCACAAAAGCCGTTGTCACCTCCACCCATGTAGTCAAAGAATCGAGAGGTATAACTTGCAACTATTTCTTAGCCTTACCCGTGAGAGAGAAATGAAAAAGGTTAAGCCTCATGAACTCTTGGGTGACGTTATTTTGCTTGACCGTGGCACAAAGTTCCAGAAATTTTGCCAAATGGTCAAGTGGGCACTCATGAGCACACACTCCATAGGGCTCTTGCTTGATCATCCTAATCAATTGTAGAGAGAACTCAAAATTTGCAGTTGTAGTCGGCCTCCTAATCCCACTTTTGTGCTCAAATGCTTCGGGATGCCCATAGTAACTCAAAGCTCTAGGATGAGGTGGATCTTCCACCCTTACACTAGGTGTAGAAGAACTCAATTGATGAACTTCCTCAAGTACCTCCTCGATTGCCTCTCACTTGTAGATAATACCCTTGGTTCCCTAAAAGTCCTCCTCAACTCTCGTAAAGTGCCCTCAAGATTATGGTCGATAGGCAGCAATTGGTCTCCTCGCAACCTTTCTTGACATGCAAATACAAAGCTAACGAGAAAGATTAGTAACACAAGGGCTTACCAACAAGTAGCAAGCAACCAATTGGTGAACAAAGAAAAGTAAAAATAGAAAAGGGGGGAGGGCAATAGATTTGACTTAGACTCAAACATCACAAGCCAATTCAATGTAATTCGTTGATTCCACGGCAACGACGCTAAAATTTGACATGGTCGTTGCACGTGCCAAATTAGTAACCTAACTTAACCAATATAGGGTAAAAAAGGGTCGAATCCACGAGGAAGCAATGATTAAGCAAGGATTGAAGCGATTAAGCGAGCTAAATCTAATTTGTTGAGTTTTTGATATTAATGATTAACTATGACATTATGAACTAATTAACTAGCAAACAAAACTAAGTGATTGGACTTAAACTAGGAAAAATTGATAGGAAAAATCCCACCTTTGGCCGGTCTTCCACCATTGGCCACCTTTAATTAATCCAGTAATAATCCCACCTTTGACCCCCCATATTCTCTCATTGGTCCCTCACCTGTTGGCGACCTACAATCATGTGTAATCTTCCTAATTACGTGATTAATAGCTAATTCAGTATATTTTAAACTTAAAATTTTAATTAAACTTTCAAATCAAAGTTATTAATAAAAACTTTTTTTACCCCCTCCCCCCCAGCCAACCCCCACCCCCTCCCCTTCCCCCACTACAGCCACCAGAAACCCACCGAAAACCTACTGCCCACCACCAGACCCCATCGAAAACCCCTTCCCCCACCTAGACTGCGCCAGAAACCCTCTTTCCACCCCCAGATCGCACCGGAAACCCACTTCCCACCAACGCACACCACTCAAAACCCCCTCACAACCACCGCATACCACTCGAAACCCCCTCCCAACCACCGCACACCACTCAAAACCCCATAGCCACAACCAAACACCACCAGAAACCCCCTCCCTACCCTTAGACCCCACCGGAAACCCCTCCCAACCAACGCACACCACTTGAAACCCCCCTATCAATGCTTTCTTCCTTCTCCACGTCCGGCAGAGGTGGGGTGTTTTCGGGGCAAGGGGTTCTTTTTGGGGGTGGTGGAGGGAGGAGGGGTGGTAGAGGTGGGGAAAGGGTGGGGGTTGGCTGGGGGGAGGGATTTTTTTTTAAATTTTTTTTAATAAAAGTCAACGGTAATTTTGGCCGGTCAAACATGTTGCCATCATCCCGTACCAATGAGAGAATATGAGGGTCAAATGTCGTATTATAGCTGGATTAATTGAAGCTGGTACCAGTGGTGGGAGACCGGCCAAAGGTGGGATTTTTCCTGTCAATTTTTCCTTTAAACTATATATATGTGACATTAGGGATAGGGGATTCACAAGCTAACCAAGTATTAACCAATTTGTCAAGCTAAGGGGATTCATTAGGGTCGATTAGAGTATTAAGTCACTCACTTATTTCCTAATTACTATCTCAAGCTAATTATCAACCAATTTCACCTTTTCTCATGGTAAAATTAATTAATCAAGTATTTCCACAACCCATAGTGATTCAAATAAGGTCCTAGAAAGTCAATCACTTATTCTCATGGTAAAGTCAACCTATTGACTAGCCTAAGGTCAATCTAAAGCTTCATTTCTAAATCCTTCACCTTGGACTCCCAAATCAAGTTCAAATAGTGATCAATTAATTAAACAAGGCAATCAATTAAGCTAGACAACACAATCTCACCTAAATCTAACCCTCAAGCTTGACTTTTATGGTCAACACATGATCAACAAGCTCATCCCCTTCCCCTAGCTAATAAACTACTTACTACCCATGGAAAGGATGAAGAAAATAGTTTCAATCAACAATGGAGGAATGTTAATAGTGGAAATCATTTTAATCAAACTAATCAACAACTAATCAAGTATTATTCAAACCAAAAATAAATATTAAAGCAATAAGAGAAAGGTAAGAAGTAATACTCAAAATAAGATGAAGATTCAACCCAAAATCTCCATTGGTAAAGCTTGAAATCTTCAATGATCAAAGTTAGATCTAGTTACTCTCACTAGAAAATACCACTTCTCACTCTAAAATCTCTCTAATTAAGCTAATGAATTTCTGAAATTAAAAGTCAGTGTATTCATTATTACAAAAGTGGATTTTTGTACCCCATAATCATAAAGGCAAAGGTGTAAAAGATGGGCCAAAAAGGGGACGCTACACAGTGGAGCGACCGCTCCTTTGAAAATGGAGCGCCCGCTCCAGCCTTGGAGCTCCCACTCCAAGGTCGCTCTTGGGTCGCTCTAATTTATGCCCATTTTCTTGCAAATCTTCCTTCACCGAGCGCTCGCTCCGCCCATAATTAAGTGTCCTCTCCCCTGTTTTTCCTCCTCTTCCTTGCAAATCTATAAAAAAACTCAAGAGGAGATATAAAGGGGAGGGTGGATGCAAATGCACATGCAACAAACTACATGCAACCAAACTAAATGCAAACGCACTAAAGCTGATGCAAGGCATGCAAAAAGTCAAAAAAGATACAAAAGAGGAACAAAAGGAAACTATAATAAGTGGGCTCTAGGCTCATTAATTAGGAGTAGTTTTAGGTCATTTAGATACATATTAGGCCATGTAGCTTCCATTTAGTTTCCTTTTTCATCCCTTTTCATTGTTTGTAGAGTTAATTGGGCACAACAACACAAACTATAGCTTGGGTGCAAGCTACAACACAACCTTGTTCGGGTTCACATCACACCCTGAACTTAATGTGTGGGTGCATACCACAACATGAATGGTGATCGGTGACTCTTTCCATCTTTCCATTAGCATCCTTTTCATGAACAATCTTTCCATTACAGACCTCCTTATGTCTTCCAACATAACCCTTATTGGATTTGACCTAGATTCTATAATGCAACCATTAAATATCTCAGCCACCGATCATCATTTATGTTGTGGTATGCACCCACACTTTAAGTTCATGTTGTGCTGTGAACCCGAACAAGGTTGTGTTGTAGCTTGCACCCAATCTATAGTTTGTGTTGTTGCGCCCAATTTTGCCTTGTTTGTACGCCTTGCATTAGTTTTAGTGCATTTGCATTTAGTTAGGTTTCATGTGGTTCATTGCATTTGCATTTGTATCCCCCCTTCCCCTATCTAATCTCCTAGTAAAAACATAGGAGAGGACGCTCCAATATGGGAGGAGCGGTCTCTCCGTGAAAGAAGATTTAAAAGAAAGTGGACAGGAGCTTAGAGCCACCCAGGAGCGACCTTGGAGTGGGCACTGCAATTTTATTGGAGCGGGCGCTCCACTAATCTTTCGGACAATTTCGGTTACTTCCGAAAAACTTCGATTATGTGTTTTACGGCTTTGCCCTTAGTACTTTAGGGGTATTTAAGCTTGTTTTTGTAATAATAAAACATATAATTACTTTTTCAAAGATATTTTAGTCTTAATTAGAGGGATTCTAGAGAGATAAAGTAGATCTAGCTTTTGAAAATTGATGATTTCAAGCTTTATCAATGGAGGTTTTTGGTTGATCTTCTTCTATATTTGATTATTGCTTCTTACCTTTCTCTTCATTTCCTTAATACTTAGTTTTACTTTGATCAAAGCTTGATTAGTTAGTGGTTTGTTGTTGATTAGCTTTATTAGAATTATTTTCACCATTGTTTGTTCTTCAAGCTTTTTATTTCATCTTTTTCATGGTTACTGAGTAGTTTATTCGCTTGGGGAAAGGGATGACCTTGTTAATCATGTGTTGACCATAAAAGTCAAGCTTGAGGCTTAGATTAGGTGAGAAAATGTTGTCTAGCTTAATTTATTGCCTTGTGTAATTGATTGATCACCATTTCAACTTGATTTGGGAGTCCAAGGTGAAGGATTGAGAGATGAAGCCTTGGACTGACCTTAGGCTAGTCAATAAGTTGACTTCACCATGAGAATAGGTGATTGACTTTCTAGGACCTTATTTGAATCACTATGGGTTGTGGAAATACTTGATTAGTTAATTTTACCATGAGAATAGGTGAAATTGGTTGATTAGGTCCTCCGAATTAGCTTGAGAGAGTAATTAGAAAACAATTGAGTGACTTAGTCCCCTAATCGACCCTAATGAATTCCCTTGACTTGAAAAATTGGTTAATACTTGGTTAGCTTGTGAATCCCCCATCCCTAGTGTCTCTTTTATTTACTTTTAAAATCCAATCACTTAGTTTATCTGTTAGTTAATCTTTAATATTAAAAACTCCCAAAAATAGATTTATCTCGCTTAATCGCATTCAAACTTTGATTAATCCTTGCTTCCTCATGGATTTGACCCTTTCTTACCCTATATCGGTTAAGTTAGGTATCTAATTTGGCATGCGCAACGACCGTGTCAAACTACATGGCCTAAAATACATGTAAATGACTTAGAATTACTCCTAATTAGTGAGCCTAGAACTCACTTATCATAACATACTGATAAAGCTTGCTAGTAAGGTGGGTAGACCTTTTAAAACTGATTAGAAAATTGCTATGAAAGAGAGACTAGATGCTGCTAGGATAATGGTTGAAGTGAAGTTTGGTGTTGGTCTTCCTGAACATGTTGTGTTTCAGTAGAGGGGCATGCTTATCACACAAGTGATTGTGTATGAATGGAGGCGTACCAAATGTGATGAGTGTAATGGTATTGGGCATATTGGGGAGGCTTGTAGGAAGAAAAAGAAGCTGGAATTCATATGAATTATTAGAAAAAGAAGAGCAAGCAAGTCTGGGTGGTGAAAAAAGCTGGTGACAGTAAGCAAGCTCAGGTTCCTAAGTTGGCTACCAGTAATAAGATAGTGATGTGGGAGGGGAAAATCATATATGATGTGATGGATCATCCTCTTAATAGTGTTGCTTCTTCTAATTTGGTTGTTTCTGATATGAATTACAACATCAAACCTATGATTGAGGATGATGGGGCACCTTTAATATGGGGTGGATACTTTAATTTTCAATGGATAGATGTGGGTTTTGGAATGTAAGGGGGTTAAATAGTTCTTGGAAGCACTTTAATGTTAGGAAATTCCTTCAAAATCATTGTGTAGGACTATTTGGCTTCCTTGAAACTAGGGTTAAGGCTGGTAGTTTTGCAAAGGTCTTCCCTAAGAACTGTTCAGGTTTGTATGTTGGAACAAATTATTCTTGTCATATGGTGGTAGAATTTGGTTGGTGTGGTTGCCTCTTTGTTTTTCTATTAATGCGAGGCTTGTTACTGAGCAACTGATTCATGTTGATGTATCTCATCTGGCTTCTGGGTTGGATTTTTGTATGACAATGGTGTATGGGCATAATGAAAAAGAGAAAATAGATGTGTTATGGCATGATCTAGTTAGGTGTAGCGCTAGTATGGTTAAACCTTGGGTTGTGATGGGTGACTTCAACAATATCTTGAATTTTAATTAGAGATTTAGCCTGGCCTATTCCTCTTATGGAAGTGGTGAATTTCATAAACTATTTGGAAAGTTGTGGCTTGTTTGATGCATGTATGACTAGACCATTCTACACTTGGTCTAGTAAGCAGTAGGAGGGTGATTATGTTGCTACTAAGATTGATAGAGTTATTGTTAATGGAGCATGGAATTCTAGCTTTCCTTTCATGGAATCTTGTTTTTTGTCAGAAGAGATTTTTGATCATTGTCCATGCATTGTTAATGTGCATAAGAATATCAGCAAAAGGGTTAAGCCTTTTAGATTATTTAATATGTGGTGTGATGCTGATAGGTTTTATAGTCTCGTTGAGGAGAAATGGTGTTGTGTTGATATTATGTTTTCACCCCCATTTCATTACTACAACGATACATTTCATGCATGATTCCACTATATTCCACTAGATTTTATGCTTATTTGTAGTTTGGTGTCTTTTGAGTTATTTCAAGGATATTAGAGCTATTTGGAGGTGGAATGGAACATTCTGGAGCATGTAGATGATCGTGAGAGACTCGTGATCGCGTTCGAGTTCATTTGGATGCATTTAGAGAATCATTTGGGATCCGTTCAATTAGGACCCGATCGGGTTGAAATTGGACCCGATCGGGTTGGACCTTGAACCCGGTCGAGTTGAACTTAAACCTAATAGCGTTTGTGTCGACTTTAGTCTTTTCGAAATCCTATCTTCATTTTATTAGTAGAGTATAAATAGGTTTCGATTAGCAATTGCAAAATATTCCCTAATTACTCAGTTTTAGGCTCTTTTCATTCATAGTTTAGACAAAGTACTTCTAGTTTCCATCATAATAACAATGTTATTACTTAGTTTTGAAGATCGAAGACTTCAGATTCATCAATTTAATTCAAGTTCTATTTCTTAATTATGTCTTTGATTATGCTTATCGTTTATATTGCCATGATCTATGAGTAGTTCTAATTCTAGGATCGACTTGAGCCCTAACATGTATTAATCTTTTTATTTCTATTAATTCCATGTTATTGAATCGTTCGATTAGGGTTTGATAGGTTTGTTTTCATCATCAATTTGCATCATTGATTTGCCCTAGTTTTTATTATCAATGAAAGTTGGAATTGAAATTGGGATTTTACTGTAGCAATTTGTTATCTTGTCGATTGATTTCATCAACGAAAGTTGGGATTCAATCTAGCTTGACTTGTCATTGGTTTAGATTTGCACATGAAATAGTGAGAATCGAGATTGAGAACTTCATTGACATTGATTTTTTAATGCATCTAATTTTGTATGTTAGCCATGAAAATAGGAAGCATGCATTTTAGTTAGGCCTTTTGTAGTCATGAAAGTGGTCTTTAGGTAGTTCATTTTTGAAAGAATGTCATCTCGCCGAAGCCTCCATTTATTAACTGGAACGTAAGTTGTGTTTGATCAATTCATGTTAGTGGTGATGCTCAATCTTAGTGATTTATTATCATAGTTTTCATCATCATTTCATTCTGCTTATTAGCTTAGAAATTAGTTCAATAGCTTTTACCCTGGATATAGGATAGTGTAGCTATTTCATATTCTAAAGTCAGCTAGTGTTTAATCTTGCACCTCCTTGTGTACGACCCCTTAGTGCTACGACATTGTTTACTTGCGATATTAAAATAAAACCCTAACATCTGGTTGTGGTGTATAATGGTACTTCTATGTTTCAGTTACTTTCTAAACTGAAAAGCTGGAAGGCCCTTTTTTAATTGTTGAATAAGGAGTTTAACTCTAATATAGAAGTGTTTGCTGATGCTGCTATGAGTAAGTTGTGTGATATTCAGGTGAAGTTGAAGAAGGGTGAGGCTAATATTGTCGATGAAATGGAAGCCATAGAGGAGTATGGCATATCACATAAAGTTGGAATCAATTTTCTTACTAAAAAGCCAAGGCTCATTGATTGGCTGAAGGAGATGGTAATTCTTCTTATTTTCATGCTCAATTGAAAAAAGGAGAATTCACAACAGAATTTTTCATATTGAAGACATGCATGGTAAAGTTGTGCAGGGAGAGGAGGAAATAGCTAAAGATTTTGTGGAATACTATCATAATTTGCTTGGCAAACAATCAACTTTGAGAAGGAGGGTAAAAAACAGTCTGATTGAGTTGGGTGCTACCTTGAATATAAAAGAACAGGGAGCTCTATGTATGAATTTGCAGCAAGATGATGTTAAGAATGCTTTGTTTGGCATTAGAAATGGCAAATCCCCTGGCCCTGATGGTTTTACAAGTTACTTTTTCAAGCAATCTTGGGTCATTATAGGTGAGGATGTTTCTAAAGTTGTGCTTGACTTCTTTAGGTGAGGTAAGATGTTGAAAAAAAATTAATTGTACAACTCTTACCTTGATTCTTAAGATGGATCAACCTATTAGGGTTAAACACTTTAGACCTATTGCTTATTGCAATGTGGTGTATAAGAGCATTTTTAAGCTTCTTTGTAATAGGCTTAAAATGGTCATTCCTCATTTGATTAATGAGGCTCAGAGTGCCTTTGTTAGTGGGAGGGTGATTATTCATAATATCTTAATCTGTCAAGATATTTTGAGAGGTAATAATGGGAAGAATTTACCTCCAAGGTGTACTATGAAGGCATTCTTCAAAAAGCCTATGATTCTATATGTTGGTAGGGTTTGTATTTCCTACTAGATTCACTAGTTGGTGATGGAATGCATTAAAACTCCTAACTACTCTTTGAATGTGAATGGTGGTATTCATGGCTTTTTCAAGGATGCCTCTAGAATTAGACAAGGTGATTCAATATCACCTTTAATATTTGTCCCGATTATGAAGTACTTATCAAGGTTACTAAAGAACATTGCTCTGAAGGCTGATTTCCATTTTCATTAGAGATGTAAAGGGCGTCAAGTGAATCAACTGATATTTGCAGATGATCTAATGCTAATCTGTAGAGGTAATGTTAGTTCTGTGACCCTTCTTATCCAATCTCTTAAGTATTTTGGAGACGTGTCTAGTTTGATTGCTAATCCTGATAAAACTGCCATCTATTTTGGTGATGTTGATGAGGGTATCCAAAAGAAGATCATTGATTTGTACGGGTAAAGGGGTAGCCTCTAAAAAACTCAATAAAGTTGATTGTGATGTTCTAGTTGACAAAATGATAATGAAGATCAAGTGTTGGAGTTCTAGACTCTTATCTTATGCTGCTAGAATTGTATTGGTGCATTGCAGTCTTAATGAGCCTTCACACTTATTGGGCTCAAATGGTGTTGATTCCTAAAATTGTGCTCAAAAGAATAGCTCAAATCTGTAGAGATTTTTTATGGGAAGGTAAGGTTGATCTAACAAAGTCTCCTCCTATTGCTTGGGGTTGGGTATGCAAACCTAAAAACCAAGGTGGGTTGGGTATTAGAAATTTCGATAATTGGAATATTGCTGGACTAGAGAAGTATTTGTGGTTTGTTGCTAACAGACCTGAAATGATGCAGGTGAAGTGGGTGCATCACGCATGTGTATCTAAAAGGTAGAAATTGGTGGGATTATAACCCACCTAAAGATGCAGGGTGGAGTTGGAAGCAAATGTGTGCTATGAAGGATCAAATGAAAGATGGTTTCTTGCATCAATGGCAGAGTAGTTATTCAATCAACGTTGGCTATAAGTGGTTACAGGGATATGCTGGCAATAGCTTGGAAAGATTGGGTGTGAAATAGATATAATGTGCCTAAGCATTCATGTATAGCTTGGATGTCTACTTTGGGGAAGCTAAAATCTAAAGCTTGTCTTTTCAGAGTTGAGGTTGCTTCTAATAACCTCTGTGTAATGTGTGACATTCAGGAAGAAAGTATTGATCAATGTGTCTTCAGGTGTTCTTTCATTCATCAGTGCTATAGCTGGTGTGTAGCTGGCTGGACATTCAGCATACTCATATGGATTAACTGTCAAGATGTTGGAAGAAATGGAAGATGAAATTTGCAACAGGCAAAAGGAAGAGAGGAGTGTGCTTTGCTATCTTGGCTACACTAGTTTGTCAGATCTGGCAAGCAAGAAACAAGCCTTATTGGGAGCTCTGTCTTTGTAGGCCTGATTTTCTTGTTAAATTTGTAATTCAAATGGTTTATACTAGAATTAGGCAGTTAATTTCTGAGAAATGGAAACAAGGTGAGGTGGAGTGGTTTGAGAAGTTAGCTAGTTATGTTTAGCTAGCTGATGATCAGGGTTGTTCCAGATATTTTAGAAGCCCATGGAAAACAATTAAGGGCCCTGTAATAATATGAGTTTTCTAAAAATTGTTTCTTTCAAAGTATTATGATATAAGCAATTTTAATGTTAAAATAAATTTTGAGTAATACGAGTTATTGATAATACTAGTTTTTGTACAATTAAATAGTAAATTTCCTCTTTTGTACCTTTAAGTGTTTCATCTATCAAGTTTTAATATTATGATTGATGTTCTTCATATAATTGCAATCATATCTTAATCATTAACCAATTTTTTACTAAGTTTTCACTTCTTAAATACAATTAAATTTGACTAATAATGTAAACTTACATACTCCCTCCGTTCCCATTTTCCTCTTTGCGATGTTTCTAAAAGTTCTTCCCATTTTGAATATTTTCCATTTTAAGAATATTTATTTCTCCATCTTACATTCAACAATCAAATATTTACTACACTTTTTTACTTTTTGTCTTACACATGACCCACTTTAGAATCATTTATTTCTCAATCACTCACTTTTCTTTCTCTCTATTACCTTTTCAAAAGCAGAAAGGTTTAAAAATACACTTCATATAATAAAAAATTAAAAGAATCTCATCCACCTCAATTTGCATTGGTTTCCCCCCATATTTCAAATGGAAAAATCAAATAGGAACAAATGAATTATATCGCAAACAAAATAAGGATACAACACTTTGTTTTATAAAACAACTTCAAAGTCCAATCTAGCAAACATTATAAACAAACTAACAAAATGCCCTGTACCTATAATGTGGGAGTTGCTTGCAAACATGAAAGTTTATTGACACCAGTAGCCAAGTTTGTTGGAGGAACATTTGACTTGATATTTTATCAATTGGAATGTGAAAAGGAGGGAAAATAAAGGGTGATGACTTAAATAAAAAAAAGGAAAACAAAAATAAATAATTAAAATAAAAGTTAATAGTAATTAATAAGGGAAAAATGAATACAAATAAATATTTTTTTTGATGTTCAAAGAAGGGCAAGCCAGCCCAAAAAAGACAAAGCTAATCTAAGAAAGAAAGAGAATAAAGCAGTAGTTAAACAAGAAATAGCAGACTCAAAGCAAAAAAGAATAAATGAAAACAAATGATAAAGCTTGAAAGTGGAAACCAACGGCCATGTAACCCCAACTGGATTTGAACCTTGATTCCACGCGGGATTGTGGTAAATATTTACCAACAAGCTACATAAAGTTCATGTGCCATGTTATGCGACTTGTGTATTTTATTACTGTTCTATTTGATGGTTCGTTTTCCCCGGGCCCAGGGCGGCCGCCCCTGCCTGCCCTGCTCAAGGGAAGGACCTGCTAATGGTTTGTGTTCTTGTTGTTTGTATTTAGTGTCAGTTAGTGTGTTATGGTTGTGAGCTAGGTTGTATGCTTTTGGTATGGTTTAATGATATTCTCTTACCTTTTACCAAAAAATAAAAATAATCACATATACGTATTTATGATTTTAAAAATTAAATTAAAATTGCTTTGGTTTTGTTAGTATGTCAGATTACAGTTTGCAGTTCACAACTGTAAGGCTTTAACATGTATGCTTTTGGTGAACTTCAATGATATTCTTACCTTAAAAAAAGAAATAAAAACCATTTATTATTTTCATATAAATGCACCAGTTTTCTAAAATCATAGATCTCTATTTTATAAGGGGAAAGATGGTAGATACCAGAAATCAATATTAAGTTTTTTAAAATCCTAATATAATGTCATAAATTGCGAGAAACCATCTTTTAAAACCACGATTTAGCAAAAAAACCAACTTTTAAAATAATTTTGCGAAAAGAAACCCAAAACAAAACTTTATTTGTGAAAACAAACCTTTAGACAAAAATCCGATGTTGTCTCTTGCATTGACCTACTGTTTTTCATGTCAACCAACTTAAAAATCTAATTATTTTCTCGCTCCTTTTATGTTTCAAACTATACCTCTAAAAAGGGCATTTTAATGCTTGAGGTTTCTTTAAACAAATAAATTTTGTTTTCGGTTTCATTTCGCAAAAACTATTTTAAAAGGTGGTTTGTCACAAAATCGTGGTTTTAAAAGGTGTTTTCTCGCAATTTTTCCTTTGATAAATAACTGTTTCTAGAATTTTAATTCTTTTTAAAATACAAAGTACCTTAAATAAACTATGTGTTATTCGTTATCTCCTATCTATAAACCTGGAAAAATGGCTAGTCGGGTCAGTTTTGGATCTGGTAAGTTCGGATTCAGTTCAATTTCAGGTTAGGTCAGTTTCTGTATCGGGTTAACAAACCCTTGTCCGGGACCTAGAGAATTTGGTTTTGGGTGGGTGGGTGGTCAAGGTCGCCTTTTAGTTTCTTTTTTTGGCATGAATATTTCTAATTACTCCATATATTCTGTATATAAATAAATGATTATTGTTTATGCAATAGATATACGTAGTTAATACTAACTAAAATGATTGATATCACAAGTACAATGTCAAACCAAGGACCCTTGGGTTCAATGGTATGACCATTTCTCCCACATGGGAGACCAATGTTCAAATCTTGATGGAAACAAATAATTTAGTGGGGGAAGGGGGTTAGGGTTTATAGCTTGTAATGGGGCCTGTGGGTGGGGTCCTGAGCGAGGGCAGCGTAGATGATTATTAATTCTTCTTACCTTAATATAATCTCATACATATAAATGAGATTATAATTATAAAAAAGTACAATGTCACAGTTAAGGTACACAAATACGATAAACCTAGAAAAACCATCGGTTTGATCGATTTTCGGTCGATCCGAATTTGACCAAGTTTTATCTGTTTCATTGGGATCGATTATGTTTAGGTTCCGAGTCTTAATTTCGTGTCCATAAACCATAACTCATTTTTATTAAGTCGATTTTCAAATCAGTTTCAAATCGAGTCAGATTTTACTAGGTCTACCTATAATTAAGTCTAGTATGGAATATGTATGGATATACTTATTAGCACGGGCATAGAGCCATAGACATGTCACATGTGGCTATGAATTACGAATGTCGGGTATTACCAAAGAAAGAAGGGAATATCTTTGTAACACAGTTCTCCCCCTCTTACGCACACCCCCATCGGAACCAGGCAAATTTGTCAAACCCTATCTCTCTCCATCTCCATATCTAATAGCTCAATTCTTTGCCCTAATCCAATTCGCCAAACCCTAACCCCAATCTCTCTCCATGAAAACCCAAATCTCATGATCAAATTAGGGTTTCATGCATGAATATTCAAACCGTGGCTTCTAAATCTGATGATCAGAATAAACCTCAAATTCCGTAGCAAACCCTAATTAACAGATGGAGGGAACAGCATGTATTGAAGGATCCAGAGTCATGGGAAGTGGCAGGGAGATGTGGAGGAGAGTGAAGGGTGTGGGGGGAGGGAGGCATGAAGAGATTGTTGTGTTCTCCTCCTCTGCGCTAAAGACTCTGCTAGAACCTCATCTTCTCGTACCACCCAATTTCTATCGCTGCTGATGAGTTAACCTCAGCTTCTCTCAATATGGCCTTTTCAACTCCTGATAACGGTGAATGTTCGGTCTTATCTGATGATGCTATCAATCAAGTTGATCAGTTCCTTCGCGAGGCTTTACAGAACCCTCGTGAACGCTTGTCAAGTAAGCTTCTTCCCTCTTTTTCTGATTGTTGTTGTCAACATCAGATTCCTTCTATTTAGCCTGCTTTATGCTTGTTGTTTTTCTTTCAATTTAATGCTGATGATGAATTGGATGTACATGAGAGCTATGCCTTTTTTGGCTATGGATCAGCAAGTTGTGCTGGCTCACGACTTTGAGTGATATGGTATTGCAAAAGCTTAAGAACAAGCACAATTAGGGTATTATTATGTATGGGAATTGCATTTAACCTGGTACCTTTGATCTCAACGTTTTGATAACATATGATGGAACAAAGCATAATGGTAAAGCTGTAATGGTTGATGTATTCTTGACGCTGTTTACATTTTGGGTCATCCAAAAACAACCTATTTGTCTATTAAACACAAAGGGAAAGTTGCGTACATGTGACCCCCTTACCTCGCCTTATGGCGGGAGCCTCGGGTAATGTTGTTGTTGTATGGTCAAATCGTAGTGGTGAAGTTTTGTGTGGTTGGCAATATGGTAGAGACAATGCTTTTAGAGGAGATGGTCATATATTGCAATCTTCATAACGGAGTCCTTGTTCAATCTAAGTATCATTTTTTCACTTTAGGATCAATACTATGCTAGGATTGTAACGTAAAATGAAAAATCTTAGAGCTTCCACATTTTAAAAAAAAAAACGCAAGTGCATGATGGCGAAGTTAGCTTGAAGTTCTTTTGTGTCATAAGTTACTTAGGTACAGGATTTTGTGGCAATGCTACTAAATGTTTGGCTGATTTATTCGATTATTGTGATTAATAGCCGCGGACTTCCACGAAATGAAAACGGGCGTCATCGTCGTATGCTCGACATGTGTTGCCTTGGTTTTCCTGGAGTACTCCTATGGCCGATCTGACACCCAACTTACTTAAACAACCTAAAGGCTAGGCCCTGTCCTATTTGGTGGAATCCTTTTTTGGTTTACACATCATGAGCATAGGGGCTAACAACAGGAGAGGAGAGGGGAAGAAAATAGTGAATAACGAATGAGGATTGGATTTGTTGTTATTCAATCGTTTAGGCTTATCACTACTGTAGTTTGGTGTAATCTGTATCATGACTAGTTTTTATCGTTTGGTTCTTTGACGTCAAAACTTGTATGATTTAAGTTTTATCGTGACATCAAAACTCTTCATACTAATTATGTTAATATTAACTCTAGCGTTAGACATTTGGAATCTAGTCCGGTTCCTAGAAGATTGTTTTTACAATGTTTTGATTTGATTAGTAATTTTTTACTACGAATTTGAGAGCTCAAATCTCCTAACAGGAACAATGTGCCCTTAGTTTTGTACAAGGTTCTTATTGCTTTGCCATCTTCAATCCTCCATCCAATACAATCATATAGAATATGCATGAATGAAAGAGGAACTTAAAATTGATATAATTGGCATCTATGAAGCACAAATTTCCCCTACAATATGTTGCGTGAAGATTTGCATATTAGATTGAAAGGCCCCACAAATGGCCTTGTGGTCCTCCTAACTTTTTGGTCATTTGCTGAGAACGAGGCAACACACTACATTGTTTTGGGAAGTTTTTCTCTCGCTCTCTTTATATATATAAATAGATACTCTTGAGCACTATCACACCCACAATTGCCCTTAAGTACCCACTGTGATGTCTGCCACCACTTATATGGTGGAATCACCGGCCAGAACCACCAAAGCTAACTTCTTGCCTCCTAAGTAGTGGGCTCTTGCATTGACTTTACTACAAGGTGGACTTTGATATGATCTTGGTATGCTAATTTGGGTTTCACTTTGCTTTGGAATCGATCACCCCCTTCCGATTTTCTCGGTCTAGGTCGATTGACCTAAATCAAAGGTCATGTTAGAACTATACCGTGATATTATCGATCAATGTTTAAGAAGGGAGGAGGGTGGAGGTGAATAAAATTTTAATATGCAAACAAAAAAGATTACAAATTATTGAAAAAAACTCTAAATAAGTGTTACCTGACTCCTCCAAGGGGAAGAAGGATGGCAAGTGTTGTTATGGAGCAACCGCTAGGATTCATCAAATTTGCTTCGAAGCATGACTATCAATGTAAACTCTAGTTCTAAAAATTGAGGTATCAAATTGAAGAAGGAAGAACGGAAGTAGGGCTTTTGGTCGACTAGTTGATGCGAGCTCACAAATGCTTCAACCATGGATGTCGATTCTTGGAGAAAGGGAGAGAAAGAGAGAAAAGAGAGGCGTGGATTAGGGTTTGCAGCGGTAGGAGGGATAATCAAAGTAGCTTATATAAGGGAAGAGGGAGAAGGGACACCTAAAAAAAGAAAAAGAAATCCTAGTTGCTTTACTAGTTCGATGACTTATCATTGCATTATTTAAAATCTATCTGCTTTCGCACGCATCTCGTGCATCTATACGTAAGTTTTCCATCCGTGAAGGAACAGTCAAAACATAATTTTTCTCTTTACCACTGTTCAAGATTCTTTCTCTTTGTTGCTTTTATTATTTTTTTGTTCCTCTAAAGACTCAAGTAAATGTACTTCGAACCCTTCAAAATAAATTAAATGCATTTTTATTGTCAAGAACCTATATTTATTTTGATTTTTTTATAAAAAGAAAGACTTAAAATGTTAAATTAAAAAAATTCTAATATTAACATTAATTTTTCCCAGTTCCATTTCGATTTCGATTTCCGTTTCATTAAAAACCATAATCATCCCAATCCATGGAGAAGGTTCAATTTTGATATCAACCTCTACAATCACGATTTATGTGACCCTATCTAGCACAACGTGTTAGCTTTGAAACATGTTCAGTCTTAGAGATTAATGTGTTTGATCAATTCATGCTAAAAACGGAAAGTGAAGATAAAAAAATTCTTCAATTTGGTAACTTAGCATCTTACTTAATCACATGTTTTGTATAACAGTAAAAACAAACAAACACATTTTGCTCACTAACTCAAATTGTAAAAGTTACAACAAGGATAAATAGCCAAAACAATAATTTTAGAATATTGCGATGATTAAAATAATCAAAAGTTAGGCTATTCCAACTCACACTAACTCTAGACTCTTTATTATGCGTGAGTGTAATTTGGCACACGGAAGTAGTAATAGAATCCACTAAGATTTTTGCATCAAAGTTTATCCCTAAGATCTTAGTGGCGTAACGCCTATTAAATCTCTATTATATAAGGGAAGAGGAGGGGACAACAAAAATCAATATAATTCTTTATTTTTAATTCCTAATTAAATGGAACAACTTTCTCTCTCCATAACAAACTATTTCACATTTTGAACTTTTAAAAACAAAAATATACAAAATACGCTAAACAAACTAATTGTTAAATTTTATTGTATAATTTTGCATGAATTTGCATGCATCGCGTGCTATAAGACTAGTTCCATATAATCTAACTACCTTGTTGTCTTTAGCTAGTCTTAACAAAAATGTGAATTAAATTTATTAAAAATTGTTGCTTCAAGATTCGATCTTGGGGGTACATGCAAACAGGCACTAAATGTCCTTGGAGCCTAGGCGCGAGGTGATGACTGAAGACGAGCCTCTTGTAGACATATTTTGTTCATTTTTTCTTTTTGTGGTATTAGATTTCAATGCGAACCTAAGTATAATATTCATAATAATGGAATACAACTTTCCCAAATACAGGGCAGCACATCCCCCAACTTTGGGTCCAAAAGATGGACACCTCCCATTTTTCTTCAATATTATAAAAGCTAACATAAAGAAAAAGAAAAATTTTCACACGAGAAAAAAGATTAAAGAGAAGGAGCACAAGAAGATTAAAGAAAAGAAGACAGAAAAGAAAAAAATAGTTGGATACGAATATACGATCGAAGTAGAGAAGAGACAAAGCAGATTAAAAGAGAGGTCGATCTTCGCCGACACGAAGATCGAATAGAGGGGTGAAAAAGATCAAAGTTGGATGGCTCATTCACAATCTTCACCAATTTTAAAATTAAGTTTTTCCCCCTAAATTATGAATTTTGGTTGGTGTTCGATTTGATGAAATTCATCGTGTTCAATGAGGGCTTTTGTTGGAAATTGGTAAATCAAAGGCAAGGTTAGTCCAAGTTTGACTCTTTTGTTTTCTTTAAACTTCTGAAGCTAAATCTGCTCTTTAATTCCTTTCTTGGTACCTCCTCAATAGGGGACACCTCCCTCTTGTTTCTCACATGGCCCGAGGGAAGCAAGCCTAAGCTAGTGGTTGACACTAAATGAAATCCACTAACCACGCCCTAATCACGTTTCTTTATTCCTCTCTTCCGCACTTCTCATAGGGTGATGGCGGTGTGCCCCATGTTTCTCATACGGGCGCGAGGAGGCAACCTTACCTAGTGGATGACACTAAAAAAACCACCGACCACCCCTAATGACGTCTCCCCATGCCAATTGTCCTTTTTTAATTCTTTTAGAATCAAAGAGATTGTTTTAAATTTTTACTTTTCACCATATATGGTACATGCAATGATACTAGGAACACGGATCAGATCGGATTCGCCCCGAAACGCGATCCCAGTTCGCTGCGAGTCGCGTACCACGTTCGTCTCGGCGACGTCCCTGTTTTTCACTATCTTCACTATCAAAATGTGCTTTGGATTGTTTCGATGAAGGTGTGATCAAGGGTTTTCGATTAAGCCATTGTTGAGAAATTAAGGAAGAAAAGAAGATGAGAGAGGAGAAACTAGTTGGCACAGAAGAAGAGAGAAGAAGGAGAGGTTACGTGTTTAATGAAGGAGAGAGGAGGGGAGTTAAACAATAACGTATAAACGTGATAATTGATATTGATATTAATGATGGCCCACTTTCTTTTTCCAAAGTTGCATTTAAGTTTTTAAATATAACTAAAGTAAAAGATAAAGATTTAAGTTTTACTTATTTTTTACTTTTTACCGTTTACTTAAACGTTTTACATCAATTTTTATGGGAAGTTGCATCCTTTTATTTTTTTGAAACTAGAAGCATATATATATATTAATTGTTTTCGTACCAAATCTTTCCCTCCAAGTAACGTTCCCTACATCCGTTTATCGATTCTGTTTCGAATCGTTCCCCGTTCCTTGTACTATTGGGTACTGTGATCAACGCTTATAAATAAAAAAAGAAATAATGTGCCTTTACCTGCGAAAGGCGGAATCGTCACCTACTAAAATGAAGTTCAAAGTTCACATTGATATAAATTAACCAAACTTACAGCTTTAAAAAAATGTGTTCTAAGTTCAGCATAAACACCATAAGTAAAAACAATACAATGTTTTTATTTAACACGCTTCTAAATAGCCCTTGAATCTGAATATTGTATTCCCATTGAAAAGTGAGTAAATTAGATAAAATGAAGGACCGTCTTATCTCACCGGTTAAACAAGAGAAGAGTAATGGAGATTTAGAGTTTTAGTCTTTGTTTAAAAAAGCGTGCCTCCGGCGTGCCAGGCGCATGGCTCATCGCCTCTCCTTGCACACGCAAGGTGTTTTCCCTCCGGTGCACAACAAGTGCGCGCGGAGCCCACAGGCGTTTACATGAGCGTTTTTTTTGAGTACTAATAGCAGAGATACCTAAAATAGTTCAACTTGTGTACAAATTAAATCTTACTAGAGGTTTATAATTCGATTTTGACAAAAAGCCCTTAATCAATTGCTTTAAATTGCTTTAATGTCATCTAATATCTAAAATCAAAACCCTGACATTAACTTACAGAAAGTGAAGTCACATCTGGCTTGTTTTCCAATTGGGCTACAAATATATGTAAGAAAATGACTACAAACTACACGCCGATCGATAATTTGTTTTTCAATTTGCGTATTGTAATTTTCCAAGTACTTTTAAAGACCCATTTGCATGAACATGTTTGATCGAGTGGCAATGAGGTTCAGCAATTAAACCTTGTCTCAACCACCCCCATTTTGATGAGGTTGGCCCATTTAGTCAAACCAAACGAGCTCAAAACCTCAACCCAACCCAATCATTTACCATTTGTACCTACTAAGCCTCCACAAAATGCTTACTAGTAAAGGAAAGGACCCCTATTTGAAATTGTATTAGTAGTTAAGCTTTAAATCACTTGAAGAATTTTATTTTTTTCTATGAGGAACTTTGTACGTATCAAATTTACCTCAAACTTGTTTGAATTTCACTTAATTTTTGGTTGCCTATGAATTTGGTAGCTTCTTTTGAACTCATTTAATTGTATTAAACTTATTATATCCAAAGCTTATTGTTGTAAGGTGAAAAGGACAAAGTGCTTTCTCTGGCCACAAAACGCCACAATGGCCATTTCGTGCACACTAGTAAGAGAATTTGCACTTTGAACTTAAATTAGGCTCTTGAAGTGATTCACCATATTGCTATAGGTATATGTTGAGTGATTGTGTGTTAGGGTATTAGAACCATTTTTTGTTTGATGTCGATTCTATGCACCACGAGTGAGCATTCTGTAGAATGTTGTCTCCAGATTTTATGGGAAGGGACAAATGATTAATGTCCAATGAATTATGTATGAGAAACATTTATAAACTCAAATTGTTTTTATATTGCAAGTTTTATTTTGAATTGAACATGGGAAATATCTATATGAAAGCTTTAAAAGGAAAATTTTGGAAAAATCAGATATTATTACTGATTTGTCATATATCCCCAATTCTATACCATTTTAGAAAATGTATTTAATGCTTATATGCAACCTTTAGGGACGTATATAACATTATCCTTAATCAGTCTATATAAGACAATATGCCCATGTACTTAACAAATTTAATTCACTAAAAATTAACTAACATCCCACTTGGCATAAACTGGCCGTCGTCACCACCACCACCACTATCGTTAATCCCTATAATGCCAGTATGCCACAACCCCCATCAATGTCAACCCAGTTCACACCATGGCGACCATCACTCCAGTCTTGCGTAGAGTTAGCACTAGCCTTACTTAACATTGTTAACACTAGTACCACAACGAGTGCCACTATCCATAACCACCACCATAATCAAAAAATAATACTTAAAGAATCAAATTCAAAACGTTAAGTAGAACAGCCGAAAAAAAACCAGAAACTAGATGTAGAATTTATTTTTTTTTATCAATGGTGCTCTTTTTCGAGGGCATAGAGAGCGTGGGATGGTATTTGGGGCTAGGAGGAAGTGAGTAGAGGATAGATGTTTAGGATGGTGGTTATGGGAAGGGTGATGAGAGAGTGGAGAGTGGAGGCTAGAGATGGTGGCGATGGTGGTGATGGTGGTTTCAAGAGTGAGAAGAGTGAATGTTTTGGGTGGTGGTAGTGGTTTCGGAAAGTGAGGAGAAAAGGTGAAGGCTAGCGGCGGTGGTGGTGGGAAAGTGGAGGGAGAGGCGTAGTCGTAGTGAGTGGTTTCAAGGACGAGGTAAAAGAGTGGTGGTCGGGGAGTAGGGAGTAAAGTGGTGGGAGTGATGGTTAGGAAGGTAGAAGTAGTGAGGGAGAGAGAGTGGAGGGGTTGTTCCAATGGATAGGGTAAGGTGTGAGGAGAGAATGTGGAGGTTGTCAAGAATGATAATCAGGATCATAAATTTGTAAAATAAAGGTTGGTAATAAATTTTTAGTTGGAACAATTACTTCTAATAATACAATCTTATGGCGATTCGCAAATAGTAAAGCCACATTTTGTTTATTCTTGAATATAACAACCTTTATATTCCATTAACTTTAAGTAAGAATAAAATGAAATGAAATCATAGTAGAGGAAACCTAAACACTTGTCCTTTAATAATTGGTCAAAAGGTTGCTATAAGTTTACCTAGAAATGAAATTATCAAATCTTTGGGTTAAATTTCACTTTATCATACTCAAAGTTAATGGGGTATAAAAGTTGATATATCGTGGTTATATCAAAAGTTGCTTTATTATTTGTGAATCAGCAAAAGATGGCATTATTAGAAGCAAATAATCCTTTGTAGTTTTATTTTTGTTAAATAGGTATAATGGGAAAGAACTTAACCCGTTTTTAGAGCTTAGGTTTATTAGGGAGTGAGTTATTTAAAGAACTTAGATTTATTAGTGCACTAACTTAGCCCATTCTTAAAATTTTCCTAAATCTTGAGTTCTAAGGTGAGTAAAGCACTAAGCTTGATTTAAAGCCAATCATAAGTGAGGAAGCTTTTTGGGTTACGCATCAAATTAATGTACTATTTGCTGGTCAACAAGTCGTTTAAAGGCCTATTAATCTGTTGTAGGATTGCAGTTGATCTAGTTGGATTAGCTTATTTCTGCAAAAAATTTATCTTTTGAAGGGGAAGTTGTTTTTTGTTTTATTGTTCGACTCTAGTCCTTAAATTAAAGTTCATGCTTTGATAGCATCAAAGGAAGGGCAGCAGCAGGAACGGAAGCGTTTTTGCATAGTTCCTTTTATTTCTCTTGTTTTTCTGTGATTTCTTAATGTAGTTTTGGAGTAATATAAAGTCAAAAGGACAGAGACGCTTCACCTCCATTATCATTGAGCAAGTCATTTAAACGCCGTAGTTGATGATCTGCATTGATCCTCTTCATGATGAGGATTGTCTCCCTAGCATCTCACTTTTCAGTCTTTTTTATTTGCCTTTTCTTTAGCATTATAAGAATCTCATTTCTTTGAAACATTCTGGATGATCGGGTGAGTTGTGTAAAGATTTAGAGTCGTTGAGGTTTTAGCTTGAAGTATTTTTGTTTCAGGGAAGTTGTATCCTGCAAGGAGTTCTTTTGGTTGTCTCAGCTTCTAATTCAACTCTAGAATTGCCTGTGCGACTAAGCTGTGGTATGTAGTTTGGTGCTCAAGAGAGTCCTTGGATTAGCCCCCTTTTGGTGGATATTTGCTTCAGACTGCATGATGATCCTAGCTCTTTACCAACCTAAAGGTGCAGTGTAAAGTTTTGAAGTATTACAAAAACAGAAAATATTGGATTGAATTAAGTTTCTATGGCTTTCATTTTTCTTGTCTATTCTCCATTTCACCTTTCCTTCCTCGTGTGATTGTCTGTGGTGTTTGTAATATCTCTATGCTGAATTTGGTATATACCACATATGATTGCTAGAAGTTATACTCTGTCGCTCATTGTCTAAGATGAGTGAGTGGTTCAATTGCATGTATTCGTCTTTAACCTGCTATAATCAAATTGCAATGGTGTTTGTTTTTCATACAGCTATTGCTAAACGGCAAGTTTACAATTGCTAGTCTTGAATTCTGGCTACTGTTTTTATTGTTGTTGAATTTATTTGAGAATTTCTAATTTTGTGTCTTTTGGTCAAATTTCTTTGTCTTGTCAGCATTAGCACCCTAAGATGACACTTGTCATTATCTTCAGATGTGACATCTCTAGTTCATGAGAGTTGTAATTTCCAAGTCTTCTGTTTTTTATACTACACATTACACTTTTGTGTGAATCTCAGTTCTCTAGAAGTTTTGATTTTAATTGTGGTTGTTTTCAGTTCTGCGTATGGAACAGGATGTTGAAAAGTTTATCCAGGATCCTACGAGCCTCAGTTTGAAGTTCAAGCAACTTCCAACTTCTTACTTAAGGCTGGCTGCTCATCGTGTGGCTCAGCATTACTTCCTGCAGTCTATGGTGTTGCTAGATAATAGTCTTCCTGATGGATCTGGCTCCAGAATTATTGTACAAAAGACTTCAACTGAGTGTCGGTTGCCTCGTATACGCTTGGCAGATATCCCTGTTAATTTTGCCTCAAGAAGATAATGGTGTTGTCAAGGTTACTATCAAGCAGAGGCCTCAGAAGCATTCAATGTCATCCGGTGGTGGTAGTTCAGGCTCGAACAAGGTAAATCATGCCAAAAGTGTTGAGGAAAGAAAAGAGGAGTACAATAGGGCTCGTGCACGGATTTTTAGCCATAGTGGCTCCCTGCGTGAAGCCTGAAATTGAGGCAAAGCAAGAACTTGCAGTTGGCTTCTCTGGGATCGCCGAAGGCTGCTGAGAAATCTGCTTGTGGAGGTTCTGAGTTGAGTAGTGGAAGGGCTGTTGCCGTCGTTGATTCTTCAAGTGCTAGCAGTAGGTCAGCTAGAAGTGGACAGAAAAGGACCCTGTTAGTAGGTACAGACCCAGTAATAGGGTTGCTATCTTTAGAGACCGTGAATTTGACCGCAAAGATCCTGATTATGACCGGAGTTATGATAGGTATGCTTTTTGTCACATTGTTTGGTTTTATTTCTAGTTTGGATGAGTTGTCTCTTTTTTTCGTGAAATCTTCACTTGCTGTGGAAGAAAGAAATTTGAATCCCAGCTCTTCATCTTTGTACAAACATACACACGCACACATCACATGCTTGCATACATGACTAAGGCTAAATGAGTACTAGTTTTAACCCTGTGCCTCGCATGTTTACTTGAGAACTTTATCAAATATCATTATTTATGTTCCATGAATAATTTTAGTGAGATTTAATCTATCTATTTTGTTTTTATTAGATTTTTTTAAGTTATCGATAATGAATTTTTGTACTCACTTTCATATCTAAGAATATAAATTTTTGTACATAGTGATCAGTGCTGATATTTTTAGGTGCCAAAATAGGTTTCAACGTCTAATTGTTTCTTTGAGAATAAAACATAAGTATTATTTTATTTCAATAATATTAATCATATATATAGATTAATCCACATAAAGTGTCATATGATCTTTGGGCCAGCTCAAGTATAGTTTTTCCTTTTTAAAATTATAACCAATTAAATCAGATATTAGAGTAATTAGAAGCGTTTAGGTGATTGGGCGGAAAAGGTAGGCTATTTTAGGATACTTTTCGTAGCTCTTTTAGTATTATAGAATGATGATGAGTGGAGGGAGATGTGAGCTTGCTACTAATGTACTTTGTTTTCAGCCTTGATTTAGCACCGCATTGGCCTTTTCCCTATATATGTTTTTAATATTTAGTAATCACATTTATATACTTTTCGACATATGTTACAGACTGCTTCGTTTTCTTCTCTGTCAATTTGGTTCATGGGGCTACATACATGATACTTATAATCTGATTGTGCTTCTATATCAAAAGTGAGCGGTAAATGTCCACATCACCTTGTACTTTCCTCTGCCAGGAACTGAACACTGTTGATTGTATACCTGTGTCTTCTGTGTGCTGAGGCTTGCTATGCAGTCTGTGTTGCAAATCTTGCGTACATGTAAAATCTTCTATATATATTGCTGCTTGTTTTCAGGAACATCTCCCTAAGCGTCCATTGTTACAATTAAGTTGCTTTTGTTTGTGCATCACTCTAAGCTTTCAGACTTTGTAGTGTTACTGTAGCAGTTCAAAATCGCTATTTCTTGCTTTTCAATTACCTGCAACAACTTTGCAGTTTGTAATTGCTCCCATATCTTGATATATTATCTTTTATTTTCTGCTAGAATCTTCTTTACCCTTTTTATGCTAATAAGGAAGGATGTATTTTCAGGTATCTGCAAAGGTTTGACCCTGGATTTGGATTTAATGCGGGGCCTTATGCTGTTCAACCAATGTACTCTCCGGCTATTAATTATAATACAGAATCCCTCAACTTGCAAAGCTCTAGGCCTCAGGTTTCTGCGGATCCACCTAGGCCTCTACCTCAGCATATACCTGTTCCATGGGTATCTCCATGTAACCCTGCAGGTCTCAGTTATGGTCATCCGGAGACTATGATGGCTGCATATAGTCCAAATCATGTTAATCCACGCTCTGCATCTGCTATATATCTACATTCCACTCAATACTCCCTGTCAACGTCCTGGATTGCCATTCATTCACCCCCATGAACATATTCACCAATCATAATCAGAGGTGTGCAATTATTTTTTTTCCTTGGGGGTTGTTGAAAAGGGAAATGCAGGTGGATGGTATAGTAGCATATCTTTGGCATAAATGTGAATGGCTCTCTCTCTCTCTCTCTCTCTCTCTCTATAGCTAGGAGGTAAGGGGAGAGAGGTAAACTGCACCTTCCCTCCACCAGTTAGAACTTTTGCTGCTAAAATTCTCCCCTTTTCCCTTATTCACTGCCAACTCCTGAATTTGTGCTCTTTCCACCTTCTTCCTTAATTTTAATTTCCTCTTCTGCTTGGCATGACATACCAAAGTTTATAGTCTGTTTACTTAGTTTTGATATATAATCTCTTTCTCGAGCACAAATATTGCTTTTGATCATTTGTGGGGAAGTTATGTGGTTTCAACATGCTGTTTAGCATGCCTATTGGCTTCTTGAGGTTCTAGTAAAGATTTTGAGGAGAGTAGTGGACATATTGCTTGGAATGTTTAAATACCATGTTTGTGAAAGTGTATATGGCTGTACGAGGCTAATTCATTTGGGAATTTGGGATGGATTATGAAGGCCATAGCTTTCTTCAAACCCAACTTTGTTAATGTTACTATGACTTAACATACTTAGGCGGGATGTTTTGTCTTTTGAACCTCCACACAAACTCTTTGATTTATAATACTTAGGTAGGATGCGTACATCTGCGACGCTTGATCACCATTGGGCAAGGTATCATAATACGACCATCTATCCTTATCTCCTCATCTTCAACGAGAACTCTTTAGTCGACACCCTTGATGCATTTTACATTTCTTAGATCTCATCTTTATGTCCCTCGTACGCGCAATTCTATAAATATTTTTTCCCCCTTCTTTCATATCCACTTTTGCTTAAAGTTCTTGATTTACCGTGCTTTGGCTTCTCTTTTCTAGTATCTTTGGTTCTCTTCTCACCTCTTTTATACTTTTTAGAGTTTTTATCACTTCTATCTTTTCTCAATAGTTATAACCTTCTCGTTTGCTCTTTACCGATTGTCTTACGTCATCGTTCCACAAAGATGTGTCCTTACTTGATGGTACAATTCCTTTAGAATCTCTAAAGACTGTACTGCATTGGGGGACCCATGTTGTACTTTGGTTAGACACTTGTCTACTTGTCCACCACAAATAGAAACCAAAGTAGCAATTGTGGTGGGGAAGACTATGTGATAGTAATGTGGATGCCTTAACGAGTTCGAAGGTTGTTCTCAATCTTTTGCTCCTTGATGTTTTGTTCAAGGTCTTGAATTTAATTAACCGCTTAGAACGAACCATCAGCATAATCTTCCCTTCTTTCCATCTAATTTCTTGATTAACTTTTGTTCATTAAGTTGGTAGGGTTATAAACTTTGACAAAAGATTTCTATTAAACCATATAAGGAGAAATTACTTAATAGTCGCATCAAACTTTAAAATACATATCCAAATACATCAATTAACTATGGATCGATATATTATTGTCTTCATGTTTTTAGTTGACTCATTTAAATATGTTTGTTTTCCATACATAACTTCAATCAATTATATCTTAGAGTTATAGTTAAGCT